>JARACY010000198.1:0-121978 GCA_029255725.1 Scrobipalpa atriplicella
GCGTAGTTCAGTCATTAATTACTCTTAATGCGGTCATTCAAACCCGTATTATACCAATTGTTTGATTGTTTCACGGATTGTTTGTATTGTTTTATCGAACTATAGAAGAAAACTACTTAATTATGTATAGGATCTTAATTATATATTGATCTCGTATAAAAATAATGCTTTTACTTGAATCGTAATTATGTTTCTACATTAAGGATAATATTGTATGCAGTTGCGTAAATTGGACCGGCGCGCCTAAATCGAAACTCGGCAATATCTACTAAACTCCTGTTCCTCCAATTAAATGTGTATCACTAAATTACGAGTTAACCAACATTTGCACTCAATTGTAAATGGTTTTGGATTTTTAAGTAAATACAAATCAAAGGCAGATAAATAGGCATCTTGTTACAGGCTATTACATTTCTTTATCATTTGTAGTTTACGAGATATTTAGGGAAAATCCTTAGGGGGTACGATATTGGCAACTTCACCCTACATGCACATTATATCACATAGCAGTATGGCGATTTTGGTGTTAGTGGCAATAAATCATTCCCGGCGTGGATGTCGTGAATTTTAAGTGTCATGTCTATGCAGCAGCTGCGGATTTTCAAGTTAACATTTTAGAGAAGAGTATAGCCGATTTTAATAATAACTCTACTTTTACATCAAAGCAGAGATAACTAACCCAAAAAAGGGTAAAATTAAGGAGCTTCAAGAAGCAGTTCTTAACCAATTATTTTTATAATAATTATCGTCTTGAAATCTCACATAAATACCGCGTAGCACCCCACGTAGCTCGTGTCTACGTGATTCGTAGCGATTTGCTACACACTTGGCCTAGCTCAAAATAAGTACTAATTCGTGTTGAGCTTAGAGATCTAAAAACTACTACTACTAAAATTCGTGTTGAGCTTAGAGATCTAAAAAGTACTAGACTAGGACAGAAATGTATGGATAGATCGTGCGTATGAAAATAAGCTTGTAACTAAAAATAATAAAATTTACATTCTATGTTTTTCTATCGCTTCCAGTCCTGCATGGAAGTACTCACTTATAAGTTTCACATATTCAATCTACACGTTTACTCCCAGAGTGAATGTCTCCATCTCCTACAACGTTGGCGACAGGACATCGCGTAGATATTAAATGAATGTTGGCAACTTTGAGTAGCAAGTTTCTTGTTTGTAACTTCTTTCTGTAAAAAGATGGTTAGCTAAGGAGTAAAGTGTAGTAAAAAGTAAAAGGCAGTTTATATTAAATTACTTAATTAATGGTTTCTGGCTCTTTGTGTGAGGTGTGAAATCCTATATACTATTACCTACCTATAAAAGTGAAAGTAGTCATATTTGTTACGCTTTCACGCAAAAACTACTCAACCGATCCCCATGAAACTTGGCACACATGTAGGTTACATCCTAGAATAGGAAATAGACTATTTTTTAATTAAAAAAACCGTGACCGCACTACGCACCCACTAGTATAAAAAAATCAGGTTCCAGTTGTCTCGAAAGTCATACGAGTACATCTATCTTCTAAACTTATAAAATCGTTTGTCCTTACTGACTGACTGACTGACTGACTGACTGATTCATCAACGCAGAGCCTAAACTACTAAACCTAGAATGGTGAAACTTGGAGAGCAAGTTCCTTCTATTACGTAACCTCCCACTAAGAAAGGATTTTTGGATTTTCTCCCCCTAAAGGGGTAAAAAGGGGGTTTGTAGTTTGTATGAAAGTCCGTCAATTTTGAAGGTAGGATCTTCAAATTTTGTATTTAGACTAATAATTAAAAAACAATGAATACGTGTTTCAGCGTTTTTGTATATTTTACCCTTAAAGGGGTAAATAGGGGATGAAAGTTTGTATGGAAATTCCGTAAATTTTGGAGGTATGATCTTCTAATTTTGTATTTAGGCTAATAATTAAAAAATAATGAACACGTGTTTTCGCGTTTTTGTATTTTCTACCCCTAAGGGGGTTAAATAGGGGATGGAAATTTGTATGGGAATTCTGTTAATTTTGAAGTTTGGGTCTAAGTATTAATTTGTATTTACCACGGGAACTCAATCCCACGGGAAAACTTTTTTAGCTGCGGGTGAAACCGCGGGGCGGAAAGCTAGTCTATCTATACAACAGTTGTGTTACAATGATCTGATAAACCCGGTTACTAGCCCATAGGTATTAGTTACTACTACAAGAACAGCAAATTACATCGTAGACGTTACAACATCTATACAGCTAGATCTTTGGCATCTAACTTAGTGACAAGACAATCTGGAGACAACGGTAATACGTTAGCACCCGCGTGCTATACGGCGTGTTCACATTCCGATGCAAGCCTAAGTGCAAGGCGCACCGCCAAATTCCGGAGGCATGCCGCAGGGTGGAGGGGAGCACCCTCACACAACCCCCCCTCATCCTCCCCGCCCAGGAAGTAGACCGCTGCCTGTGCCGCTGCACTCGCCGACCTTAATGCCGCCATCAGCAAATTGCGAAACACCAGCTGTTTGTGACAAGAAATCTCTGACATAATTCACGCCATTGGACCGCAATTGCACCCGGAAATTGCTATGACAATCATCTCCAATGCGACATTTATGACGTCCCCCTCCTACAATCCTAGAGGCGATGGAATTGCGAGATTTTTTATGATGTCGTAACGATCGAGAAGAGCGTTTAAAATCGAGTGAACACTCGGAGGGACGACGAGCGCCGAGCCCGCGCCGGAGCGCCGGCAGCATCCAGCAATATCTGTCGGGTGCGAGGGTTATTAAATACCGTCTCGCGGGCTGAATGCACCGTGACCCATATCCCTCGCTGCACCGCCCGACTTTATACGAGTGGACTTTATTGATTCGCAGTCTTGAGACGCTGCGCCTATCCCGCTCGCACCCATCTTCACCCCGCGCGACGGACAGAGAGCGAGCCCCCGTAGGGTACTTACACAATATTGTAAAAGCGCCGCCGGGACCGGGACTTGCAGTAATGGGACGCTTAGGTAACACGCACTATGCTAAACGAGAGTTTTATACGCGTCCATTCAATAAATTACTTTCTTCCTATCCTTTGAAAGGATTTGTCAATCCTTTCTGAAAATGGAGTTTGAGGTGGTATAATTTATTTTTTGCCCAAGAAAGGGTTTCTACTTCCTTTAAAGCCTACACACTTGATGAATACTTTGCGTGCCGCAATTTATCAAACAAAACATCTACTACCTTTCCTTTCTAGGTTATGTTCTACCGTTATCATCAATCGAAGCCCGTAATCCATTTGACGCAACAACAAAAACGATTACACAATAGATTCATCAGTTCCTATTCTCTGAAACGAGTTACAATGTGGGAATCTAGGCTAGATTCGTTCCCCGTGCCTCTCGGTGACAGCGCCGGGTGTAATGCGGGAAATAGCCCGAGGAAATGCACTGGATAAACCTTTCACCTCTATAAATTTGCGCCCGGAATGTCTAGTGTGAAGCGAAGGAAGTTTTAAGAGGGATCACTGAAGCTTACACAACAAACCTTCCAAAAATTTATTAGAATTTTGAGTTTGCGGCCATTAGCTTTTGTGATATTAGGAACAATTTTTTTCATAAATAGTCTACGAGTAAAGTATGTAATAGTTGATAGGTAAGTAAGTTTTCATTTTGTACTATTTTCTGAATAAAAGCGCACCTCTCTCGCCACAAAGTCGCACAAGTCAACGTGGTATTAAGGAGTTCACGACAAAATGCATTAGATCTAAATATGTCCGGTTGGATCGCCTTTGGGGCGACTGGCTTTAACAAGAATATCCTAAACATGTTTTTCTCAGCACTGCTCTTTTCATGACACATCACTAGCGCAGGAAATAACCCGGGAAAATGCACTGAATAAACTTTGCATCTCTATCAACGCCAGGAATGTCTTGTTTACGAATGTAAAAGCAAAAGTTTTAAGATGGAGTAAGAAGAAAATACTGGATGAAAATAACGATGCAACAATTTGTCGTAGATTTTTGTTTCATTCTCTGAGTTAGTGAGTTTGAATCAATTTTGAGTATCTCACATCTCACATAAAATGAGGCTAGTTTTCTTATATGGAGGAAAGGGGGAGGGGAGGGGGGAAGCAAGGACAGGCCAAAGGGCGGAGGTCAACGAACTCCCACCTCGATAATACGAGTAAACGCGATTACGCGACCAAAAGCCGTACGCTTAATAAATGTTATAACACTTTGGTCTAGCTAACTCTTTGGTCTGGTGGTCAGAGACTTGGGCTCTCAACCTGGTCACTGTGAGTTCGATTTCCACGCGAGAATGACTATTAAAGAGGATGATTCCGTTCTTCAGATGTCACGTTATGTCGTCACCGTGCTTTTTTATAGAGGTTGTTGCACATATCATGTCAGAAGCGGGTTTAAACCTATTCTTCTTGGTTCTAGGGTTCATCGGGTCGTTCGTCGACTTGACAACTCACTCGATAAAAAATGAAAAACGTGATAACGCCAACCAAAAGCTCCCACACTTTAATAAATGTTATACGACGGTAATCATGTTATTGTTTCCTCCAAATGAGCTCTCGAGATTTAACGTTTTTTTTTATCTTTGCGTGAGGGCGAGCTTACAATGGGAAAGGAACAAAGGATAATTGTTTTTATTGTTTCCCTACATGCCGGCGTTTGCTTGGGATGACAAATTCCATTTTGTGTTTGATATTATTCCGTTTATTATTCGGTGAAATATTTCAAGGACGCAGCTTTATATTCTACCTGAATCTAAATTATTGGTTTCTTACTGAAGAAGTTTTGATTAAGTATTATTTTATTACATTTAAAATCATATTACTAAAGTAGAATTACAATATATGAGATTTAAGATGAAAACAGATAAATTATAAAAGTTTTTTTTTTTAACTTAAGTGTCTGCTACACTCGAAGCTTTAAGCTACGAAGACAATTAATAAACACCAAAGATATTATTTGATCGCAGGGTGTCGCAGGGTCACATGAAATGTTTAGATGGAATACAATTCGACTATTTAACGAAACTTATACGATAATAAATTAATTTCAGCTTTTTTATGTACGTATCCAAAATATAGGTAGGTACATTAATTTAAACTACAAGTACCTATTTGGTCGTCTAATTCATACGGTTGCCATGTCGCCCGGCCGCGAGTGTTTTATTAAAATTATCCCGGGCTTTTTATTAACATTTTCCTCTTCACCCAACAAATGTCGTGGGGAAAGTACTGGCAAAATATGCAAATATTAGTCCGGTCGTTTTTTATTGAATACATACGAGAAACGAAGCTTAGGAGAGCCCGATGGTGTAGTGGATAGGGCCGCTGCCTCCTGAGCTGGAGGTCGTGGTTAGAATCCCACCACGTATCAATGTTCCGCCACCGAACGATACGCAGGTGTTTTGCTACCCTTAAGTGATGAGTTCAAAACTAGTTGCTACTCATATAAAAACTTAAATTTATAAAAATACTTACTCGTAAATTTAAAAGACAATCTCAACAAGCTCTCCATGTAAAGACAATCCATTTACCTACAGCTTAATTTTGTAAAACTGCTTATATAAAATCACGTCCGTCTCTTTTAGATTTGCGCCTTAGAGGCCTCGTGTACTACGGTTTAGAGGTCATCGCTACTTTTATATCTCGATAGTAACAAAGAGGACAACGATTTCGCTTCACCTGAAGTCTGTAGATGATGGAATTTCAGAGATCGAAACAAACCGCAACCCGACCGGGAAAACCAATTATAACTTAGGAAAGGTACAATCTGTATTATTTGATTCTATTTTAGTAATGAGACTATTCAAAATATAACAGAAAGGAGATGAAATGTCCATGAAGGTGAATGACTGTCCTACCAAACTTATACTGAAAAGGGAAATGAGTTGAAAAACCTTGACTACAGAAAAATAAACAATCCAACATGAAATGCTCTTAAAAAACATGTCGATAAGTAATTATGTATGGTTTATTAAGGTTTTCGAATTTCATATGTACGTTTATTCGACGCTTTTACGGTGAAGGAAAACATCGCGAGGAAACCTGCACACACCTACGAAGAAATTCAAAGGTTGTGTGTAACCAAATCTAGGACTGGGTCTGGTTTTCCTTCTGGGTTGCGGAGGTCAGATGGCAGTCGCTCTGTGTAAAAACCAGTAACCTCGTTCAATCCCCTAGATTAGGTAGCCGACCCCGTGAAATACGGGAAAAAGGCTAGGAAGATATTAAGGTTGCATAAGATTGTCTCAGCTATGTTTTATTAAATACAATAAACATATTCAATATACCTACGATAGGACGATTTTGAACTGTTAACAAAAATATCGGAAAGTTCCAAACTTTCAGTGTAGATAATGCGCCCTTAAAGAGCAAAGTGGCTCAGGGCACAGGTCACACCCTTCGCCTGAACTTCCCTTAAGGTCGATGAGGTCATATCGGCAAATAAATACTATACGCACGGAAAATATCTGATGATCCCGGTTTTTTTTTCTTCTATAGCAAGATATTTCATTTAGCAAAGGGCTTGTTTAGACCATGAAACGTAACAACTTTCACTATAAGTACTTCTCTTCGAGGGCATATTTTGTATTTGACATTATTTTGAACTTGCTATTTTTCCAGAGATTAAGTTATTTTCCCGCGATAAGAGTACTTAGGCTCGTATTTATAAAGCGATCTCAAGATTGAGAGCAATATTAAGTATGGATTTGACAGGTCGTTTTGTACTAAAATGACATTTCTGATACGAACTTAAATTCGCTGTCACTCTTGAGAGCTGATTATAAATTCGGCCCTTAGTTTATGTTAACTACAGCTACAGGTCCAGTGCTATATAATTGATTAAAATTTTGCAAATTAACTTGTTTTTATCGGTTGGTTAAAATAGTTATTTTGACATAATACAATAATGTGTACAAAGCGCGAAAGTTTAAAACAAACATTAACTTGTTTTTATTTTCTAGTTAAAAAATTTTAAATTAAAAAATCAAAAAACCCAACTGCGTAGGTAATATTAGGTACTTACTTAATTTATAAAATTTACCTTTAAAAAGATAAAAACAAGTAGATCTATTTCTGTCTCAAAACCAACACCTCGTCGTTACACCCTAAGATCTGCTGCAAAATCTTACAAAAATCTCATGCAGTCGGAAGCAATATGTTCTATAAGTTGGTATTTACAATTAAATCATATATTGCCTCCGACTGCATGAGATTTTTGTAAGATTTTGCAGCAGATCTTAGGGTGTAACGACGAGGTGTTGGTTTTGAGACAGAAATAGATCTACTTGTTTTTATCTTTTTAAAGGTAAATTTTATAAATTAAGTAAGTACCTAATATTACCTACGCAGTTGGGTTTTTTGATTTTTTAATTTAAAATTTTATTTTATACTTTTTAGTTTTAGTTATACTGAGACGGAACTCGAGAAATGATTATTAACAAACTTTAAATCGTTGTAAATCCTTAATGGCCACTCGAAACGAAAAATGGTGTTAGAAACCTCAAACTAATTTTGAAATACCTATTCAACGACACCCCACTCAATATAGTTTGCCAATTTAATTTTTTTTTATTTTTACAAAATGGCGTCTGTTTGTCACCATATTAAAAGTTGATCAAAATCATGTCTTCAGTGACACTCGCATGGTTAAGACGAATCGATTGACGTATGAATCATTAAAATCGGCCTACGCGTTTGGTCTCTAGAGTGGCGCAAAGGAACAAACATACACACATACATACATACATAGGCTGATAAACACATTACCCTCCTTTGCGTAGCGCAGTCGGGTAAAAAGAGAGCCCAACTTTAGCAAATGTGCAAAAAAATAAATATATACCTTACTACATACGCTAGGTATTAACATAATTTCTCATTAAACTATGGTATCGTCCGGAAAATGTCGTAATAATATTTTATTAGGGTCAGTTTATAGCGTTCACCGTAAAATTATTTTGTGGTTTATACCTTCAAATTAGAGTAAAAATAAAAATAATATTGTCCGTTCTTAAAAATAATACTATATCGGGTTTACTGCATTTTAGTTATTTTTAATCATGCGTTGGTTGAACTTTTATTTAGAATCGGTTGATGGGTTTTAAACCCAGAAAATTTGTTAATGAGACAATCTTTAAAAAAAATGCCTGCGAGTCAAAGCCGGTCAAAGCCAGTTTTGCTCAAAATCGTCTTTTTGCCTGCAAAACAATTCATCATACATTTGACTACTCAAATTGGCGATAAGACAATCTACAGAAGAAGAATATACACTGAAAGTGCATCTGACAAAAATGTGGCAAAAAATAACTTCAAAAGAAGAGAATCCGGCCAAATTCACAAACATCTGGCCACCGCAACCGGAAGCCTGCAATAAATTCGCACGGATATTGCGGCTGGCGACTAATCTACGCCACTTGTCCACTCGCCTATTCATGAACCTCTCTTCCCACCTCTCCCCCCTTTCTTCCCACCAGTACCCCCCACTGGCCAGCTGTAAATGCCTAAGTGCTACTTAATTTTAAAAATGCGAGATGCAGGATCTACGGGTTTACATCTCTATTCACGGCTTGCGGTCTACATTTTTTTTTTTCAATAAAGAAGCGTTTTTGCTTAGTCAAAGAACGTTCTTTTTCACATTTGTAGAGCTCATAACATACATACATAAAGTAACGACTTTATCCCTTACGGGGTAGGCAGGGCGTAAAACGCCTAGTAAAAGGCGTTTTCGCCATGTCTGACAAATATTGAAATTTGAATTAATGATTGATTTGAATGAATGTGTATCGCTATAGTGACAATTTGTCAGACCGTCGCCTAAAGTGCACAGTGGAACCCTCGAATTGATAAAAGAAAAAGTATGAGCTCATAAGCGGAACACAAATATTGTTGGACAGTATATAAAAAATATAATCATGTCATCTGCATAAATGTTAGTGCTTATCCGCGCAAATATTGTTGGAAAGTACATTAAAAAAAATCATGTCATCTGCATAAATGTTAGTGCTTAATGCTCAGCTCAACACTGAGCAGTGAGCACATAATGTAGGTACTCATTTGAGCGGCGGCATTTCGCGACACATTGGGCGCCAACGAGACGGAATCATAGGGAATCCAGCCCAGTTTATCTGACCCGTTTATCTTCCCGTTTATGCCCCACGCCAGAGGGAAAAGGACCCTGAATCCTCCTTAAGGGGCTCCTCTAGGCTAAGTGGCGCCCCTATTATCAATGAAATAAGTCTTCAACATAGATTCCATGGTATTCTTTTTGAATGTTATATAAAATTGTCAAATAAAAAAAAATCATTACATACACAAAACACAAATAATCAAAAATCTGTTAGATCAGATTGAAGTATAGTGGCCACTTTTCACATATTTTATAACTCTTACTACAGCGATTTATACATTGGTAATTTATGAGGTTCTAAATAATCTTTATTACTTTAATTTAACCTGATCTACCTTTTCCATTAATTGTGTCTCCAGTGCGTAATGATTTTTGGACCGTTTGGGGCACTAGCTGTGGCACTAGCGCTACTAAGCTAGGGGAGCCTCTTAAAAACGCCCCGCTGTCTCTCTCTGACACAAAACAGGTGATAAAGACGGGTGGTTCGTGAGTGAATGTGTTTTTTCTTCGGGAGGCACGCATCGTTCACTGTGACCCACTTACTTCGCACATGCTGTTCTATTACTTCAGCTATTATACTGCCTACGTCTGCTCTACGTGTTTAGCGTACTTGAAGTTCAGTGTTATTGAAATGACATGTCATATAAATGTTGTAAAAGGAATGTGACAGTATTAATTATAAATACAGTTTATATTAGAAAAATAAAAATACTGTGTTAAAAAATGCACTTAACCAAGTTTAATTTTACCCTTTAGCAAAAAATAGAAGCGAAGTCCACCAACGCCCGTAGGTAAATATTAACTAACCACTTTATAGTTGGCGCACCTAGATATTGTATTTCATTATAATCAACTTTATGAAAGTTCTCCTTAGTCCAGGGCCGTAGTAAGTTGCAAACAAAGCTCGGTGTCGCCCCGAAAGCGGCAGAACTTAGAGAATAAAGTTGAAAAATCGGGGGATTGTTGCGCCCCCGGCGATAGAGGCGACGCCACACTGCTGCCGCCGCCGCCGCCAACCAAAAAAAAAACAACCACTTTGACTATTTTTGTTATAGTTTACGTAACTAGTATGTTCATTGTGTCAAAGTCTTTGTCAAATTTAAAGGTAAAAAAAAATTAAAATCTTCTGAGAGGCATATTAGCTACTCCTTTTTACATTTATTTAACTCTCCGATAAATTATATTTGGTTCACCAAGACTTTGTTATGTACGGGGTGACAGCTTCCCGCAAACAAATAGGGGGTGCTCAGTCAAAGAAACTGAACAACTATCACAAAGAAATTCCTTCAAAACATACAAATTTTCAGATCGTGGTGGTCATTTTGCATGGGAACACATTTGTTTTTCATTTCCTGAAAAAAAATCCTGGTAAAAGTTGTTTAGTTCAGTTTTAATTTTTTTTAATTTTTAGCCCACCAAAACCAAAACCTTTCCGTGCATTTGTGTAAAAGGAAAAAAACTGAAAACACGACCATTTCGCACTTAATGAAACCGTAGAAAAGATCCCGGTATTTACGGAACGAAGTAACTATTGTCACAAGATGCTTTCACGACCGTAATGGGCGAATTAAAATATTTTCGCGAGGTGGGACCGTACTACGGGCTGTGTAGGTATGTAGCTACGACTAAGCGTATTTTAAAGGAGCTTGATTAGGTAAATTAGGTAAAACTATGTTGTAAAATTATATGTTTAAAAACTAAAAGGAGTTTTTTACAATATTTTTTACAATTATCTCCTACAATAATTCAGGCTCCGCATGTCACGCAAACTAACTTCACAAAGAGTATCGCTAAAACCCTCTTTTTCTTAACTCTACCAAGATAGAATCGACAAATGAGTCCGCTCATAATCTCAGAAGACACTTTCATTCCAACACAACTACAGAACACATCAAGATCCGTATTCGTATTCAGCAATTGAGACTGACAACGAGTTTGAGATTGTGTCACAAATGTAATTTCATTACAAAACCGCATGTCAATTAATACTTAATATTACTATCGATCTTGAGATCGCTATAATATAAATAAAAAACCCAACTCGCACTTAATACAAATATTCTCGTATAAAAACAACATTAAACAACAAATAAAACCAAAACTAAACAAAGTGAAGACACAATTCAACAAAGACGATGTTTCCCCACTTTATAAATGGCCGTTTTTCAGCTGAATAGGGAATAGCCCACCGGACGAGCTCGCGAATCTGCTCAAGTATAATTAAACTTGCAACCTCCCCCCAATCCCCCCACTTTCCCCCACCTCCCCCCACTGCACCGCGATACCGCAACCTAGTTGGGAAGATTACTCCATACTTTGATGTGGTAGTTTTAAAAATCATCCATGGGTAAACAGACGGTGCAGTTTAATCTAAACTTTATGGATAAACTTTTTAAATTTATAGTTCGTTTTCAGAAACCAGTGTCAATCTGTGTAGAATAGTGTTATGTACCTGAACAACAGCGTTACAAATTGTTGGTTATTACTAAGGCTCGTATTTATAAAGCGATCTCAAGATTGAGAGCAATATTAAGTATGGATTTGACAGGTCGTTTTGTACTGAAATGACATTTCTGATACGAACTCAAACTCGCTGTCACTCTTGAGAGCTGATTATAAATACGGGCCTAGAAGTAACACTGTGAGTCCCAATGACAAAACTTTACAGGCCAACAGTCTAATATAAATAAATCTCTTTCTTGTTATTTGGTATCTCTATATACCTCTTAGCTCTTTATTTGTCTAATTAAGACAGATTTTGTAGAATACCTTTGATTTGGTTACTATCTACAAAACGGAATAATAATAAAACCTTCACTTGTTAGTTGTCAGATTATTTTCATCTAGATGTCTGTTTCATGGTTGTTTCTTACACAAAGGAAGCGACATCCTAAGCGGTTGCCTAGAGGACATCAGAAACCTTTCATAAAAATAAAATACTAGCGTATTTCTTTTCCATTATAATAAAAAAACAACAACAACGAGGAACGGCTACCAGCCTCATGCATATATATAGATGAGCCGATGAACCCTAGTCACAGATTTTACAAACCACCATATAAACCTCTGGAATGGTTTATGGACAGCGACCAAACTCAACACGGAAACACGGAATCGTCTGTTAACAATCCGATGATTTAGCTTGCTATTCCTGCATGCTCCTAATCAAACTGAGCATAATACACCTGGAGAATCGAACCCACGACTTCCAGATCGAGAAAATTCGATATAAACTCAGTAATTGAACACACGTCTTCCGGAAAATTCGCATATAAAATTGCGGAAATGCGAAGAGAAATTAGCTTTTATTGTTGGTGTATAATTTATGCGGTGCCGACGCTCATTAATCAGGGCCGCGATGATTGAGCGACGGACAGGATGGACATCGCATAAAAAATTATCATCCTTCGCCATTTTGAAGTTAGAACACACTCATAAAATCACGTCTGGTCTGGTGTGGGCGGACGGTAAGTGGCATACTTAGTAAAAAGAGTCATGATCCTACAAATATGACAAGGATTGTGTTTGTATCACTATGATATGACAGGTTGTCTGAAACCTTGTCTCTCTCTCTGGTTATCACAGTACGTACGTACGGGTACAAAGCAGCCATCTTTATCTCTTTTCGTTGCTCTCGCTCATACTGTAACGTGATTGAATTAATGACCCTTATAAAATATGCCATGTTAATTGAATTGCTGTGATGCGAATTCGTGAAACAAGGCAGGCCTTCCACGATTCGGGTGATACATCGTATGCAGTTTTGTGAATAAGGACCAAGTGGCGATTATTTATCGATATACAGATGTGATGATCTGAAATGCCCGGAAAAATTTGTTCCACGTGGCGAACACGTAGCTTAATAGGTACAATGACATGAAATTAGTCATGATTTTATTGTATTTGAATTTATTGACCCAAATGTACAACATTTCTATATATAGTACGTAGTAGTAGCATTTATTGAAATCAGGAGTCACGTGGGTTTGCGAAAACCTGGGCATGATTCAGTAATCAAAAGTGGTTAGTGGCACGCGATAGACCATTATCTAGCAAAGGGTTGCAGCTTGCCAAATTCGTGACCTATAAAGGTTAGAGGTCGACAATAGATTTCCATGAAATTCCTGTGATTTTGAAGCGGAATTATTTCTGAATGATTTTTTTAAAAAAAGGATTAAATTCTGCAACTACGGTACAAATACAAGATAGTTTAAAATATTTCTTATTAGATACACAAAAATATTTTTTTATAGAAGAAAAATATCTTAATCCCATGATAAATTAAACTAACTAGCGTATACCTAGATACAACAGAAAAATTATAGGTTGCTGTTTTTATCAGCACGAATAAAAAACAAACAAAGGTACAATCAAGGTTCTATTCATCAAAGCAAAAGCTGAAACCAGACTGAATAAAGGCTAGAAAATCAGAACAAAATAGTGTTCACACGGAGGGCGGAGTGAAGGCACGCGGCAACCGGCGCGGTTGTTAGACGCACGCGATCGCCGCAATTAGGACCTGTTCAGATGACCCGCGCCCGCCCTGAAATATGTGTTCTATAGTTTCTTCCATGCTGGACTGGGAGCGAAAGAAAAACAGAATGTTCCAAGTGCCTGTCCTCCCAGACATGCTGTAGAAGTCAGCAAAAGGGATTTAGGCGATGGGCTGACAACCTGTCCTATTTTTTTTGTACTTATACACATTTCGACCTAAAATTGCCAATGCCCTCAATGTTTGTCAGACGTGGCGAAAACGCCTTTTACGCTCTGCCTACCCCGTAAAAGATACAGACGTGACTTTATGTACGTATGTACTACAGTTTCAGTCTTAGGCGGGCGTGTGGCGGGCGCGGGTCGTCTGAACACGCCCTTACGGTGCAAAGGGGTGCAACGCGCCAAAACAGGCTCTATGGTTCGTATTTATAAAGCGATCTCAAGATTGAGAGCAATATTAAGTATGGATTTGACAGCCCGTTTTGTACTTAAATGACATTTCTGATACGAATTCAATCTAGCTGTCACTCTTGAGAGCTGATTATAAATACGGGCCTATGAAATGTAAACGTTATGGAAAAGGTGAAAAGTTCACACAAAACCAATAATTTGGCTTTAAAAAAGTTACTTTTTCATTCAGCCAACAACAAAAAAAAATAACGGCTGCTGTAATTCTGTTCATCTAAATATATCTTGAAAAGTACATAAGAGCTAGGTCTGTTGAGAAAAATGATCTCTAATGAAATGTTCTTTATAAAATGTATTTGATGATCCCTTGAAAATATAATTTGAGCCAATTTGTCAATGATTTATGTCAAATCAGCATATATATTTCGTCAAAAAGAAATCCATATTTTAAACTTGAAACTGCATTTTCTAATCTCGTAATGACAAAATAAACTGAAATTTATTATATTTTTAACAAAACTTTGTCCAAGGACACAATTACAACACACAAAAAAAGGCAATTACATTTTTAGTTACGCCTCATTGAATTCAAACGACCAATACAACAAAAATATGAGTCGTTAGTAGTTTTATCAAACTATCAAAACCTTAACCTCCTTTATTTGTTTCCTTAGCCCGTTTCGAAGTAATTACTTTAGGTACAGTAGCGATAGTATCGGACATTAGGCTAATCTTGCAAGATAGCGCGCCCGTAGAAGAGATTACTAGGGCACGGCCAGGGCTGCTTGCTAGATTGGAGCAAAAGAAAAAAAAATGGGTTTAAAATTTTTGGAATTTCAGAGTCGCTGTAAGCAGACATAAAAAAATATATATATAATAATGTTCAAGCTGATTTCCGCTATAGCGACTGCTGGACGGGCTCAGCAGCAGGCGTCTCGCAGCTCCGCACGGTCGTGTGCTCGCATATGGCTGCTGTAGTAAATTTTGGCCTTAAAGGGCCTTGAGCACTTCGGGCACGAAAATATAATGTAAAAGTCTACTGTAGATATAAGTAAAAAAAATACTGGGTGTCTTGAAATTTGCTGACCATACTTTAGGATCCTACTCGTGAAAATTAAAAGCTTTCCCTAAGAGACTACGAGAATATGAAAAACAATGGGCCCCTCCACAAGCCCTATCTCATACTAATAGTGAGAGCGGCTCCAGTCTTGTTATATGGCAGTTTGGTCAGCTAAAATATAGGTACTATAATAGATGACTTTGTCTCACTCAGTTACCTTTTGTATAGTATAGTACCCATAAAAAAAAGAATTACCTTGAGGATATTTTAGCAGCTGGCAACCCTATCCCCAGCCCCAGGTCACGACTCACAAGAACCCTTCGACCTAAGGGCGCCATTGTAAAGCCAAGTAAGAGGTTCCCCAACGAAATATATTGTTTGTTGAGTAGACTCCCGTATTTAGAGAAGAGTACACCAATCCGAGACTTGAAGAGATAGGTATACTGGTATATGTATGTCGTAGGAAGATTTGATAATTCGAACCTTCGCGAAAATCCCAGGGATATTGCAAAAACACGCGTAGTTAGACAATGATGAAAACATTGTCCAATCTTATCGGAAAAAAGATTTCTTAAAGAAAAAACCAGTCGTTCTAGTAACATTAATTGATATCCTTAACTCTGATTGGCTAAATTTTTGCTTATTTTGATTGGTTAAATAACATGCGTTTATAATTGGCATTTAAAACGTCTACCAAGGAGGTCTTGTTTTGGACGCGTTGACTGACCAATAAGCGTTCTTATTTCATAATAGCTAACGTTTCATTTTGCAATGTTACTAGGTTTTTCGCAAAGAACCAATCTTTTGCCAGTCTAGTTATCCGTGTTTTTGCAAAATCCCTAGGATTTTCGCGAAGATTCGAATTATCAAATCATCCTACGACATGTATAAGAAAGTAAACATTACTTGGTTGGAAGTTCTACACATTCTATTCATTTGTTTAATCAAAACTTGACTTCATCTTGAGAACTTTGCTCAGCGTTAATATCAGACTGCTCTACCTAGGTTGACCTAGATTCAAATTAGTACCTACCTACTTGCATTTTAAGATGTCATATCATGAGAGCATGAGAGGCGTGTAAAGTCACTGACACGTGCATTATTCACCATCACACGAATGTCTTAGAAGCTAGTAATTTCACTAATTCCCATGCTCTCCCAACAAAGCACTTCTGCTTCAAGACAAAAATAGGGGTGGCATTTATTGCCAAGCGACAAACGATGATTACTAGCATTCTTAGTGTACGGTAGCTTCGGTTTTATTTAACACCTAGTAACTTAGCAGTGAATTATAAAATTGTAGGTCATCTCTCTTTCGATCTTATGATCTACCTACGTCGTAAATTTTACGACTTCCAGTATCAATATTACTTGTTCGATCTTGCATCTCTCTTTCGATCTTATGATCTACGACTTCAAGTATCAACGTTATTTGATCCATCTCGTTCCTAGTTCGGGAATTAATTTCAAGTGGGTTAGAGCGTATTGTGTACACTGTACTCAGTACACAAACACAATTTACCGAACAAACGTGGTGTCGCGACTTGTAACGCCTAAAGGGGTTAGGGTGATGATTTGTGGATTTATTTGTACCTAAGTTAATTGTCATAATATATGATCTTCTTCTTCTTATCGAGTATGGTTTTTTTAAGTCGATAATGAGCCGATGAACCATGGTGTCAGAGTTTTTAAGCCGCAAAATAATCGTGAAATATCAGTGGGTATTTATGTGTTATCAGGGCTCTCTTTTAATACATCAAGCAAAGCGTAATGGTTCTAATTTATGCTTGTTTTGTTATTTATAAAATTTATGCTAATTTTAAACTGAAAATCCAAAGTCTCCTGAAATTTGACTGCACGTCGCTAGATGTGAATTTGAACTAGACATGCGAGCCGCGCCGGCTAGCCGCCGCCATGAAGGGGTAGCGCGCAAATTTTGAACCAATTATCGTGATGATCCTTATCTTTTGGGGGACGAAAGACGGTAGAAATTCTGTAGTGTACGTTTTTTTATTAAAATATTAGACATCCTAATTTGTTACTTAGTTAAGGCGGTAACAATACTAATTTCAATGCAGACTATCCAATTGCGTAAACTGTCGTCTTACCTATAATTGATTGCTGCTAAAGATCTTGTAGCTTTTTGTTTGCGACAAAACCCTGAAGATGTTTAAAAAATCTTACAGGTAGGTTTACCTTACCGTACCTACAGCGCACAAGTACAAGCTTACCACCGTAATATCGACGTCGTCATAATTCCGAGCATTACTGACGGAGCCATTAAGAGCCTTCAGCTGATTATTTGTCATTTTTCATCGCGCTAATGTCCGTTCACAAAGCCGCTATCGACCGCTCCAGGCCAAATTCTACTCCACTAATTGCCAACGATTGTCTGAGCTTTTATGCCAGCACTCTTTGTGTTTCCACCCCTTTCATGGGTTCCTGGTAGGAAATGCTGACGCTGAATAGTTTGCACGAAAATATTATTTTTGCGGGACGGTCGTGTGTGTGGCTTGTAGTTACAATAACAACGGGTGGGTGCACGGATTTTATGTAAGGAAGGGAGGGGGATAGTAGGTTGTTTTGTTTATTTACTTATTAATAAAAATGTAGGTCGGTATTCGAGAGAAAAATTTACAAATTAGCATCTGAACAAAAATTAACCTACTGACTTTAACTCTACATCCCAAACTAAGGTGTATAATTATACAGGTAATTACTTTCTTCATTCTCTATGTCTCGTTTTATGACATTCCCATGTTATATGGAGCGTCCTTACTGCGAGTATTCGCGTATGCGTATTTGAAGACGCACCTATAAAATATGACTCGATATCCAGTTTCTAACAAAACCCTTTCTTTGCCAGCGCATCATGGACTCAGCAGAGAACGCAGCGTTGTCGGCGGGCGGCAGCGACGGCACCCCGGGTTCATACTACGACGCTCGTTGGCTGAACGTCCATGCTGACGACGGGTCGTTGGCCGCTCGAGCTAGGAGGCTCACGCTGACTCCCAGCCGACACTTCGACCATATCGCTGTGAATACTAGCTACAGCGCCGTGCTAATGCCGCCGTACATCAATGTTGAAGGTTCGTATACTCAGTTGACCACGGATCATTGACCGCACGAACTAGACGGCTCACCGTGGGAAGCCTCACGCTGACTTTTCCCCATCCCAGCTGGCACTTCGAACACATGAACTTATTTTTTAAGCAAAATAGCATGCCCTTGAATCAATATATCGCTCTCGTGGAAATTCTCTAGATTCATTGTAAATCGACAATCCAATAAGCCTCAACACAGATTTTGGATAAACTAACATATAATTTTGCCTTACTGTCTGTATCAGAAAACAAAATAAGCCTTCAGACACAGCATAAATAATCAGTGTAATCCAAGCGAGAGACGCCACATTTAGGACAGCGTGAGATCCTTAGGGAAACTGCCCGCCCCACTGGCTGAATAATGACGCCTAATATATTGTTGACATGGGGAAGCCACTGGAAGAGGAAGGGGCCCATGATTTATGAACAAATTGACGTGTTTCTGGCATTAGTTGTCGAGTCACACGGCCTATATTCACTGAGCCTTGTAAGTTTTAGTTAGTTTCAGACACCATTACGTGGTTCACTATCTGTTTCGAGTCTGAATAGTTTAGTAAAATTTATAGGATATTAAAATGACATGTCGTCAATAGCTTCCTATTTTTCCGTTATTTCGAAAAGATATGTTATGGAAAGTATATACGCAATCCTGAGTTGGCAAAAGGCGTATTAGCGTATTACAGTCGGTCTTATAACTTTGAACTTTATAGCGTGCTAAATAACACTTTACCATTTCACAAAGGAATTGGAACCTAACTCTTGGATACTAACCACTGAACAAGATAGTACCAGCACGGCACTGGCCATTCCGAGTGGTCGAACGCAAGCCGCACTCATTTGACGACCATAGGCGATGGCGGACCATTAATTCTACCCCCTGTGGACCCCCCAGGACCCCCCGGTTCTCCAGAAAGCAATCACGGCTGCCCAATGAACCAAGTTCGCCAATTACGCTTCTTTTAATGGGTAGTTAAAGGAAATTTCCCTAATTGTTCCACACAGTGCCAACCGTGTCGCGGATTCAGCTCCACTCGCCCAACAAATTGCCTCATACATAATTCATAACTGAAGCTTTTATTTTGTGCCAGAATTTACTTAGATAACAATCTATAAAAACACTTCCCTGAAAAGCCTACATAAAGTACGGGATGCTTATTTAATGCAAAATAAGTTAGTCTTTAGCAAGATGAGCACAAGGTAACAAAATATGTGATGCAAGGTCAGAAAAGCCCAACGCTAAATTCGTAAAACCTCAAAGGTCAGCAGCATTTTTTGTAAGCATTGGGCTCGCCAACGAACCTGCAAAGCATAGGTAGTAACTAGCACTACTTGTAGCTTGGAAAAACCTATGCTTAGTAAACTTGGCATATTTAAAGAAGAATAAATCTTTAAGAATAAGTCTAGCTCGCACCTGCAACGCATAATATACCTATTGACTGGAGATGACGAGCAAAAATGCACCGTATTAACGCGTAGAAGCACGTGCAATGGACTTTTGCATTGTAGAGTATGTCAGGCCCGACATAATCGACAACAATTGTAAAGAGATAATCGTCGAACTGTATGCGAATGAAATAGCTGGAATTTATTCACACGGCAACCCTCCATGGCAACTCCATGGGCATTGAATTTGCACAGCCACATTGCATCCCATTGGGCGCTTTTCCACTAGACGGCACGTCAACGGCAACGGCGACGGCACGGCGACGATCACGTGACAATATCTATGGGAATCAATGACATGCCGTGACGGTGCCGTGCCGGCAAGTGGAAAAGCGTGTCATATAATTTCATTGATTTTCATACATTATCTCACCTACGAAATCGTCGACGGTACCGTGCCGTCGCCGTTGCCGTTGACGTGCCGTCTAGTGGAAAAGCGCCCATCGTGTGCACAGATTCAATGTTTGCTTTAACCAGAAACCCGTAAAAAATTGAATTGTTTGGTAAATACAACATGGCGCTTTTCAGTATTGTCGAATAGATACGTAACCACGGATAAAAACCTATTTTGTTAGCTTGCAACGTATGAATGACATCAAGTATTTCTAGTCAAAACTGAAATATATAAATTGGAGAATGTCGGTGTATTGCAATTTAAGAAAAATAGGCAGATTTACATACTCGTACATCCCTATACGGGGTGTAAGGGACAGCGTCCCGCAAACTTATAGGGGTTGCTCAGTCAACGAAACTGAACAACTACCACCAGGAATTTTATTCAGGAAATTAAAAAAAAATTTGCTTTATCATACAAAATGACCACATTGATCAGACAATTTGTTTGGAAAAGCAAATTTTTTTTTTCATTTCCTGAAAAAAAATCCTGGTGATATGTGTTCAGTATCATTAACTGAGTAACCCCTATCAGTTTGCGGGACGCTGGTCCCTTACACCCGGTATGAAACCAGCCTTGGCTATTGCCGTGCCGTAGAGGAAACAGCACTTTCAATTCATTGATGCTCCGTCAACGCAAAGTGTATATTTATTTACATGTATTTCTTCTTCATCAGATGGTGAGGTGCAGAACCAGATAGCGTGGTCTGAGCACCTGGACCCCATCTTCGTGAACAACTACGAGATCGACGCGTCTCTCTCGTGGCAGTACTTCGCGTCGTCCAGCGGGTTCATGCGGAGGTATCCAGGTATGTGCATCAGTAAGGCCCGTATTTATAATCAGCTCTCAAGAGTGACAGCGAGTTTGAGTTCGTATCAGAAATGTCATTCCAGTACAAAATTACCTGTCAAATCCGCACTCAATATTGCTCTCAATCTTGAGATCGCTTTATAAATACGAGCCTTAGTTCATAAAGGTATAGGTGTGATGGATATTTCTACACTACTGGACCTAAATATTACTACATATTGACACTAAGAAAGAGACCGTTATGTTTGCCAGTCGGTGTACGAGTGGAACACAGATAACGCTCGACACAGCTCATAAGTTCAAGCTAAGTTACTCATTTTGTAAGTTCATAGTAATTGGATCCTATTTAATCGATTTCTATTTGCAGTGGGTTTGACAGAGCTGTCAAGTCTGTACTAGCCGAGCTTCTTTCAAATGAAATAAGTTGATAATTAGATCCCGTTTCAAAAAGCCAAATTACAGAAAAAATTATAATTCCTCCTTGTCCAGGAAGATTTTTTCTTTATTATTGCTTTGAAGAAAGCTCAACGCAAACAAACATGATTAAACGCCCCTTTTCCACCTCCAGCAATGTCCTGGCCACCAGAAGACGGATACTCCCACCACGCCAGAGATTTCTACGACTTCCGGTCTTCCAACTGGTTCGTCGAAGCAGCCACCTCTCCCAAAGACCTGGTCATCCTCCTGGACGACTCCGATGACCTTGGGTCTTCGTACTGGCGGCTGGCGAAGGCGACAGTCAACGGGATCTTGGACACCCTCGGCCCGAATGACTTCGTGAACGTGTACCGGTATAGTGATACCGTGACTGAGATCCATCAGTGCTATACGAAGATTTTAGCTCAGGTGAGTACAGACTAAGGCCCGTATTTATAATCAGCTCTCAAGAGTGACAGCGAGTTTGAGTTCGTATCAGAAATGTTATTCCAGTACAAAATTACCTGTCAAATCCGCACTCAATATTGCTCTCAACTTGAGATCGCTTTATAAATACGAGCCTTACTACGATACATAATTTTTTTTTACAATATCTAGGAAATAGGGAACACTATGACAATGAAGCATTGGTGTCATAGATTAGATATCCTACCAATTGATTCCAAAAACTATTCGTATAAAACTGAATAACACAAATAACGCGTAGCTTATTTCAGCTCCAACATTACGCATTACTGCAAGCATAAAATCATAATATATTTAATTAAATGTGACGACGCAAAGTGCAAAATTATATCCTAGTTAATTTCCACTTTGAACTTACAGTTTAAATGCGTGGTTGCTGAAACCGACTGTTTTTCTATATCATAGATAATTTTGCTTTTACTATGTGTAGTTTTTGTGAATATTTCATAAGACCTAGGCGAGCTAATATGAAAATAGATAGGATGAAACGTACTTATAGCCAATAATTGCTAAAGTCAACATTACTTTCAAGATGAATGAACAAATAAACAAACATAGTTTCGCCATTAGCGAACACCATCAAACATCGCCAAACCTTTATACAGTCTAACTAAAAAAAAACATGTCTCCTAATGGGATTCACCCCTATCCAGTGTTCATCGTGACATTAAGCCTTTGTCACACCATAACCGTATGCCACGTCCGTTAAACGTTTAAGTGGGCACTGCACGCACATCACTTTAATAATTCAATCCGTTAAGTGAAAGTTAGCACTCGAGTTTATGCCGCCGACGTGTCCCGGCAACAATACTGCCAATTAGATGACATAAGTTTAATTAATGTCCCCTCTCCCGTTCCTCCCGCACCTGTGTAATAAAACTGCGGATTTGAAGGGAGGTTTAGCGAAGAATTTGGAGTGTAAGCATATGTACGTTTGAACTTTATTACTTTTTACCAGCAAAAAAAAATAAGACATATTTTACCATAAAATTGTTATCACTTTAAGGCCGTCACAGACGTGGCCATAATATATTTAATATGAAGGATCGGGTCTCTGGTCGCACGCAAATTGTATACAAACAGAGCAAAATGGCCGATCACTAATGACACTAATAATACCACCATAGATCTATGACATTTGCCGTCGACTCGCAAAGAAGAAGACCACCATTTATGCTGGCCTACCTTCATACAAATTGTATTTGAGCAGAGGTCACCAGATCTTTTATATTAATACATATTAGAGCTGCGTCTGTAACTTAAATATCGAACACACATTTGAATAAATAGTACCTACTATTATATATTCTGTGATAAAGGTCCAGTAGATTAAAGGTAAATGCAGACATTGCGTGTGCCGCGCGATACGCATCAGCCGGCAGCGGCCGGGCGGCGGCAGCTAATGGAATCAAACAACCGAACTCTAATGTACTGGCCGCACATCAGCCGTTCTCATCGGCTGCCGAAAAAAGAAAATATTCACGATTATTCGACCAGAATCAACATTGTTTGCAATAATGGCTGAATTTAGGGTCATTTCACACTGAAACGGGACACGTAGGTACTTTTTAAGAGCGCGGTAAAGTAATTAAACTATAAAACTTACTTTACTTATCTACCTACTACACAAAAAGATGCGGATGTCACTGAGAGAAATCGAAAAGCCTACTTTTCGAAGCGTAGACAAGTTGCTACGCGTTGCAGTGTGCTCGTACTACGCTAAAGTTACCTCTACGCGGCTACGGCGTAGCAACGAGCTACGTAAAGGGAATCATGCGCAATTATCAAAAATCGGTCCAACAATCTGAATGCTTTTATTTCAAATGGAAAGCTATATCCTCCCCACGATTTTACCCGCGACTAAATGAGGTTTTCCCATGAAAAAAAAATCCTAGTTACACATCTATTGCTTGATTGATAGTTTTCGTTTGTATATGTTACCGTAACATTGCATAAACAGTTAGTTAGATCATAATCTATCTTAGGAAATTTATAACCTTACCTAACCTACCGAAAGTTTATAAACTGACGAGTAAGTTTGAAAACTAACAGTTGTTACAATTTTACGCTGACATATACAATGCGGTTTGCAATAAAATCCATAAAATTTGCGCCTATCGTTACATCTCTGCATGTAAACTATCGCGTGTTTAATCAGGATTGACGCTACACAATTTCGCGCTCACCTGTTTCGACATGTTTTAATTAAACTAACATTATTATTTATCATCTTTACGCGTCGGCTAATATGCAGTGAATAGATAAATAAGCGTATGACAGTGTTCATTACTGTGAAATTATAATACAATAGTAGTTTATAATTCGTTAACAATGACCACTTTTTTAAAGCTGTAACATATATCAAATTAAAAATTCGCCACATTCGGCAGGGTTTGAAGCTGTGACCTTCGGAATGCCGTTTCATCGCGCTTATCGAGGCAGTAGTCAACATGACGAATTTAAACTTCCCACTTATTTTAATATGTCATAGTGGGCGTTATTTTCCGCGGCTTAAATTAAAAAAATTATAAAACGATGTTTACGAAAACAATAAAAAAATATATGAAGAACCATTCATATCACTGATAGAGTTCAAAATTTAAATGAAGATGTTAATCATAATAAATAATGCCCTTTGTTGCGTGTAGTTTTCAGAGAAAGAAAAACAGGTATCATTTATCATGTACAGCGTCAAAAGAGGGTCTAACAGCAAAATAACAATGTAATAAAAGATTTCTCAAAGGAAAGCGATAACATCTTGATGTAAAATACTTTGTAAAAGCCTCTATTCAGAGACGATGATTATAATCATTTCTAAACCCGAAAAATGTTTTTAATTTCAACTCTTATTGTGCGACTACATTTATAAATATTCATTTCTAATTTTAATAACAAAAGTGTCTATCGTCTGGATCTGTAGACAGAATAGTAAAAAAAATGTAGACTCATCACTATTGTCTTCGTTTTAAGGTAGGTACTATAAAAACAATCCTACTAATATTGGATGTTTGTTTAATCATAATCAATCACGCTTCGACCACTGGACGAATCGGGATGAAACTTGGCATTTTTTTTTATTTAAAAATAATAATTAGGTTAGGTACATTTCTACAGAAAAACTCATTTGACGTGAGTGAAACTGTGGACTTCATGTTATTCTACGCTTTTAGAAGTCGAATATACTTGGATAATTTTGCCTGTAATTGTACAGCTACGGCGTAGCCAGTCTAAACTGGTTATATAGAATTTTCGAAAAAGGCTGGATAAAATAATTAATGTACCCATTTATTTTCTGTGTAATTTGAAAAAATAATCTCGAAGCACCCTAACAAAAAGTCACCCCTGCCTGCCTGGCACATCAAAGCCAACATAAAGCTCGATAATTTAAACCGTCGTTTCCGGAAATGATTGCTAATAAACAGAAACATAAACAAACACATATTTATCGCGCTGAGTCGAGTCGAGGGGAGACACAGAGCCGTAACACTTTTCTTTCGTGCAACGGAATGAAACGAAATTACTACTCAAAGATACTGTTTACAACTTTAACGTGAACTAATATAAACTTTCCAATGCTAATCAGCTAGTTTCCTACTAGTCAAATCAGCAACTTTTATGAAATGTCAAAAAACGATTTTTTGTATGAAAATAGCGAGGTATGACGTTACTCCTTGGTATACTTGACTACTCAAATCAATAACTTCTATATTTTTAACTCGATTATTAAATCAAAATGTGCATTTTTTTCAAAATGATGAATGAGATCCACATTATTTTAGCCATCTGTTTTAAGTATAAACGTTTTGAATTTTTTTAGCCACCCAGTCAACACGCCTTTTGAAAGATAGTCCTAGAATTAGTTATAGTTAGGTTAGGACTAGCTAGCAAACAAAAAATCAACAATTTAAAATATTTTGGGGACATGAGAAAAGTAAAAGAAAGAATCAGTAATTAATGGATCAGTACGTAATGGCAGGACTTCGCCAGTATATTGAAGAATCGCCCTAGCGTCTGTTTCTGCCTCCAAGCAGAGGTGTTCGCACTTCTGTGTTTGGGACATTTCAAGATCTTCCTGTCTGGAATAAGAATACCTGCAAATATTATGGATATTTGCACTAGTATTCTTGTAATCGAGTACCAATATCAGTTCACAAAGTTGCAGCGCGATAAAAGACGCGGCTCTTTGAACTCGCCGACGCTCGCGATATCTGATAGTCGCACGAATACCAGTTCCTTTTAAACTTCTCCATTATCAGGCGGGGGGTTAATAACTTCTTCTTCTGTATGACTTTCCAGGCTTTTACACCGCCGAACATAAATTAGAACAACTATTCACAATAAATATTAAAAAATATAACTCCCATATTAATAAATTAGATATTTTGCTCAATTATCGTTTTATTATTTCAACAGCAACAAATATCATTTTATACTATCAACAAAATTAGTCGAATAATCAGTATTTAGGTATCAAAATCTCCATTTATTTTTATGCATAAAAATACCTATCCGGCAAAACACATTCAATTTATTTAAATAGCAAGATAAATCTTGCAAGAGCTTCATACAGGTTACTCCATGTATAACTTTGATAATTAACATCAAGCAGAGGCGAGGAGTGAGGACCCATCCTCCTGCTACCTCATTCAAGATCTGTACACACAAAGTTTAATAGCCATACTCGATGTTTGCTCAATGTTCACGTTCACATTTACACAACTTCTCCGTTTAATCATTTCAACATTTTCCAACACCGCTTTTAAATCAGCGCTTCTCAAACTGTAAGTTCGAAGCAGATTTTATACGACCGACCAACTAAGTAATGTAACCAAATGGCAACAAAACAGAATTTTAAGGAAACACAAGTTAAAACATATCAGCTGATTAAAAAGTATCAGGATATCTTGCTTTATTTAATAAAGTTGTCATTACAGTTCTTCTGACTGCCTCTGTGGTCTAGTGGTCTAAGCTGTCGGCTTACGATCCGGAGGTCCTGGGTTCGATTCCCAGGGGGGGAACAAAAGTTGATATGTGTCAATTTATCACTTTGTGAGGTTTTCTCTAGTTTGGTTAGGACATTGCAGGCTGAATCACCTGATTGTCCGAAAAAAAAAGATTCCGTGCTTCGGAGGGCACGTTAAGCCGTCGGTCCCGGTCGCTGTCTTTGATAGTGGTCGATACTGAAACCATGTCAGAGGCCTAATAGCTGTGCTACTAGGCGGTTTGAAAACTCTGACACCAGGGTTTATCGAGTCGTTGTTCGACTCGAAAATCCACTCGCTAAAGAAGTTCTTCCACACAAGAATAATAATAATATTTAATCAGTCGAGGTTCGGCTCTCTTTGGGAACCACTGTCCTAAACGATTTAAATAACTTATGTTAATTTCCAAAGTGTTATCGATTGGGTAAATGGGTTATGAGTAATGGCTGTAATTATACGAGGATACGGTTAATTTTGTTTATTGTTGAAGTTTCATAATGGCCGACCTGTGTTTCATTATCTTTACACCTGGGTAATTAAGAAATTAAATCATACTGTGTTCGGTCATGTGACGTGATATTATGTCTAGCAAAAATCACAGATCCATTTTATTTATTTTAGAACAAAATAGTTATACCTATATTTAAAGCTCAAAGCAAATCGTAATTTAAAAATCAATAAAAGAAAAACAATAGATTATCCTAGAACAATTTCTTAAGAATTTAAGCTATTGCCATAAACATTTTGACCTCTACCAAACTTTCAGAATCTCGTTAAAATCCAGTATATTTTTATTTACCGCCCATATCAAAGAGAAACTTGTCGTCAGCCATGAGTCGAGACAATACTGTCAACTTCCAGGGTTTCTCGCCGGCGGTCTACTTGTAGTAACACTGAACTACAATACCCACTGCTACTGTTACAATACTACAACTTTGATACTATCTTTAAGCTGAGCTGCAGAATGTTTTGTGGTTTCTCTGATAGTTGTAATTAAAAATAAGCTAGGCATTACTAAGTATGAAAAGGCATTATTTATATATATTTTTATTTCACTATCTTACAAAACACATCTGAACTAGTATCAAATATGTTTTTCATAAATATTGGATAAAACATTTACGAGTGAAGGAGAACCAAAACAAAGAAATTTCTTGTAACCACGTAAAACGATTGTAAGCGAAATATTTTTTATTTACTTAATTTGCTAGAACCAGCAGACATTGCTTTCATTTCATTACGCACATGTATTTGATTTCCCGAAGGAGTGGGTCCGCGGTTAACAGTACCGACAACGCTTTTAATGAATGTGACGAAAAAAGGAACTAACGCCACCACCTAGAAAGGGGATGTAACATTTTTGGCATAGTCTGACTGGCAAACCTTATATACGTATAAAATAATTTAAGCACACGATTAGACCTAAACTATCCGATTCTACACATAAATACAAGCCAAAAATATACTTGGAGATTTTTGACTGAAGCGTCACATTACTGAGATATTTTCATTTTAATATTGATTTTTAGAAATTCCAATATCTTTGATTTAAAATATCACGGTAATGTGACGCTTAAACAAAAAAAATCACATAGGATATTTTTTATTTCTATTTGTGTGTAGAATCGTATGGTTTAGGTTTTATTGTGCGCCGCGACATTGATAAAAAATACTACTCCAGACTCCATACAAAAATGTTACATCCTCTTTGACAGTTCTCCCTATACAGCAGCGCCCCCACCCACGTTCGCTTAGAATCTAGTCTTCCTGTAATCGAACGAAAACCAATTTTAATTGCGTATTCTCTGGCGGGTATTTTGATTCCATCATCTCATGTTTCGGGATGGATTTGATCCTATTAGCAACTTCGGTTGGATTGTTTCGGCGAAACAAATAAATGTACCTATATAAGATCATTTTAAATTAACTGTGTTCTTTTTTAACATGGAGCTATAAGATTATAGAATATTCCAGCTACTTCTCTTTCCGGGCATAAGTACTGTAGAAATAAGTAACGGAAGACATAGGTTTAGGAGTATTGCATTTGCGATGGGCTGACAACCTATCGCTATTAGCAATTTATGGATTGAATTTTCTAGAATTTATCGGACATGGGGAGACCCCTTATGTGCTAATTAACCTTCTACCTATCCTGTTAGAAATACTAGCGTGATTATTATGTTGTTTTTAATTTTCAAATTGCGAACTGAACAGACATACATTTTCATTATAAGTAGTTCACCTTGCCAGAAGATCCCCTAATACAAAATGTTGCACAACAGAATTCCTTGACCTGCTGTACCGTACCAACCACCAAGGCGTCTAGTGCGGGGCTATAATGCTACATCAGACCAAGGAATAAAGTAAACCGAGCACTACGAACAAAGTGAAGTAATAAATAACTCTAAAATATGAGAAACAACAAATCAAAAATTCAACCGCAGACAGGATTTGAACCTACGAACTTGGAATACCGTTCCAACGCTCTGTAACCTACTAAGCTACCGCAGTACATAACCTGAACGCCAGCGACATTCTGTCGTACGGCTTTACAACCCTTATAGGTACTATTTGTTCATAGGAATAACAAAATAGCACAGTGAGTGCAAAAAAACATATAGAAAATAATAAATAACTCGTTAAAGTAAAAAAGCACCACGTCAAAGCATCGATCGATACAAACGGTGTTAGGTTAGTCTTAGATATTGGATAAATCCTATTCTCTCTCTGGCCTTTAAAAACCAGGTTATTATACAACGTGTAACAGAAAGGGTATATGTATCGTGAAAAATTGTGACCTTTCATACAAAATGCATCAGCTGATAGCGTATTTAGTATGGGAAGTCATTTTTTTTTTCGTATTTCGACCTATGTTCCTTAGGGAAAGTTGTTCAGTATCATGGGTAGATTCACACATTTCTCGATGCATATACCCTTTCTGTTACACGTTGTATATATGCATTGTTAATTGTATTTTTTGTGTGGAAAATAAATGGTTTAAATGGTTATAAGTATGTTTCGGAAACAGATGTGTCTGAGTATCGTGTATAAATTGCAATAATCCTGTTTTTTTTGCTTCACATTGGTCGCATCGCTCAGTCTACTTTATTTCTTAGTCTGAGCATGCAGCAGCCTAGGTATAATAGATAGACACAGATATAAGCTAATGCAGGTTCCTTCTAGCTCTAGCACGCAAGGGCGTTTAAATGTTGCTGCTATTTTCATACAGTAAAACGCGATTTCTATGTAGAATAGTGTTTGAGTCAATTTGTAAGGCAAATCATAGTCTGCAAAGGTTTCATTCGTGCCTCTATAGGTAGTTATTTACAAGTATGTTCGTTGTTTTCCGTACTTGATTTAGCCCGTTTAGTTTGATTATTTAATATCGTAACTTCTCAATTTTCCAGGCCGTTCCTGAAACCATCAGAGAGCTGAAACAATCTCTCTGGCAAGCAGAAGCTACTGGCGGCACTGCTAATCTGACTGGCGCCCTAACCGCTGCCTTTGAAATATTGCATAGGGTAAGTAGCAGAAAAACCTCCGTAGATAGAGATTTTGAAAAGAACAATGAACCTTACCTTGAAAAATATACGATATTAAATATCCGGACCGCTTGAGCGCTCAGTAGTTGCCTAGCCAATAGCCACTGAATGACGACTAAGCGAGCTCACCCAGAAATCTTAAAGGCACTGGCATTCGTGCACAACGGCAGAACACGTCAACTTATTCTGGACTCCAGGTGGGAGGATACTTTGCAACCAGAAGCCCCTTGCGAAATCTTCCTGCCTCTTTAGCGGTATCTTGCAGTCGAAGTCAGTACAGTCAGTTCCTATCCTTCTTGAGGACCCTGTCTACTTGTGAAATTAAAACAAATTCTAACAACTTGCCATTTCCTTTACAGTATAACCGCACCGGCCAAGGCTGCCAATGTAACCAAGCGATTGCAGTGATCGGCGCGGGCGGCGGTGCTGGCGGAGTCAAGGGCGTGTTCCGCACGTGGAACTGGCCTCATATGCCCGTGCGCATCTTCACATACAGCGTGGGTGCTGATTCGGATGCTGGACACAATCTTAAGGACATGGCGTGCACTAACAAAGGCAAGTATTGAGCAGAGAATACTGGAACAGAAGGGAACAAAATTCACGAGCCCAGTGCCCCACTTATGGAACAAGGGTAAATGGTTCCATGGAAAAGCAACGAGTCATCCGTCTGCATGCTCCGCAGCCATCTCAACCCGAGATAGATAAATCGATCAGAAAAGTAACTTTGACAGTGATCCTTTAAAAAATTCTGACGTCAGAATTCTTCAGGTCCTTTGGCCTGACCATGAACCATGAACGACAGAAAAACCTATTCAACAACTATGTCTATAAGTGTGTTTCACTTTCTATAAAATATGTATTTCTTCCGCAGGTTTCCACGTGTCGATCAACGAGCACTCGGAGATTCGGCCGAAGGTGCTGCACCTAGTGGAGGTTCTCGCGCGGCCCCTAGTGATGTACCAACAGTACCATCCTGTGCACTGGAGCCCGGTTTACGTCGGTGGCAGGGTAAGAATGCAGCATATACTTCAGACTTTAAAAAAAGCCTCGATAAAGAAGGCGGAGGTGGACAAGAGGTGATCTAATGAAGATCACGGAAAGTTGCTGGATGCGAATGAGTTAAGCATAAGACCTGTTAAGGTAGATTTAAGTCCAACAGTGGATGACTTTCGAGACTTTCGACTAATACCTCCGCACAATAAAGTACGAAACTGTATGTACCTATTAGCTAACGCCAACTTTTAAACTATTCACGAGCTTCTTTCTCCAAATTACAGAGTAGCAGCTTGGACGACGACGGCATGGGCCAGCTGATGACTTCTGTCACCGTCCCTATCTTCGACAGGAGAAACCACACTGTAAATATCCCTTATTTAATAATATTATTTTTAGATAATTCGTGCAATATGCAAAGAAAAGAACTTTATCTGAACGAAAAGAGTTAAAAACCGCTCTCTAAGGAAAGAATGGTACGCATGTGCTTGACTGTTCCACTTGACGGAGGCACATCCGTGCCTCTAGATTTAAGACATTTGTATACCATGTGAAAACTCTAATATGTATGTAAGTTAAGTAAAATAAGTTGTCATTGTAATATTTTTTTCATTGTGTTTTGGTACAAAAAAAAAATATTTTCTTTCTTTCTTTATCCTCTTTTTGTTTTTTGCAGCAAAGAGAGGCAAACTTGCTGGGTGTGGTCGGAACAGATGTTCCTGTCGATCAGTTGAAGAAGCTCGTCCCACCATACAAGGTAAGTTGTTTATACAACGTGTAACCGAAAGGGTATATGCATCGAGAAAGGTGTGAATCTACCCATGAAACTGAACAACTTTCCCTAAGAAACATAGGTCAAAAAACGAAAAAGAAAAATTGACCTTCCATACAAAATGCATCAGCTGACTGCACATTTAGTATGGGAAGTCAATTTTTTTTCGTATTTCGACCTATGTTCCTTAGGGAAAGTTGTTCAGTTTCATGGGTGGATTCACACATTTCACGATGCATATACCCTTTCTGTTACATGTTGTATATTTAGCTTAAATACGGCACGAGATACGATTGTACTCTACCTGGAAACTTCAGTAATTAATTTATTCTTCGTTTTGTTTCAGCTTGGAGCAAACGGTTACTCGTTCATGGTGGATAATAACGGGCATGTTTTATATCATCCTGATTTGCGGCCTTTGGTAAGTAGATCTCCAAATTTTTTACATAATAGTGAAAGAGAGACAGCATTAAAAGAATATCACAAAAGACATTTATTTTTCTATTGTTTCAGCACACTAACGAGGAAGTAAGTGAAAACACTTTATGTATTTAAAATATTCTGTTTAGTTTAGGGTTTGCCCTTTGTGTCTAATCTAGGCTGCTGGTCACCAAAACAAAGTTAATAAAGAGTGAGCTCAGCCTAAAACTACAAAGATACTGGCATTTCCATTCCACACAACACACTCACGCGACGGACGGAATACAGCAAGCTGGTTGGCAGCTGTATTCGGCATGGATCGTTCAGCCACACTTATTCCCAAGCAACCTACCTATATTAATGCTAACGCAATGCTAACCTAACCTTTACTAAGCTACTCTCTATATTTTCAGTACACAGAAACACTACGTCCCCTGTACTCCAGTGTGGATGTGACGGACGTGGAACTGCTCGTTGATCCAGACGAAAACGCGAAAGTCAACCTCACATCGCTACTACTCGATGTAAGTGGATAGTAACAGATTTTTATTAGTTTCAAAATCTGATAAAAAATAAATTCAGTATTATGACAACTTGGTTTCTTTTGTCTTATTAAATTGTAAGGTTTTACTTGAAGATATGTAATTTTTATTAATTATTCTGTGGTAATTTCAGCTCCGACACGACATGATAGAGCAACGCGAGGGCGAATCAGAGATCGCCGTAAAAGTTCAATATGACAATATGAGACGAGTTGCTACTAGGCGACAGAGGTAATTACATTTACTGTCAATTCATCACCTGTCAATTCGTCACCACTGTCAACTCGTCGCCACTGCCAATTTATTGCCTCCGTCATTTCTATGAAGGTGATTTTTATATTTATGTTTCCCATGTTACAGATATTTCTATAGTCCAGTGGAGGGGACTCCGTTCTCGCTAGCCGTTGTGTTACCAGATAACTACGGCATGTACGAACTTCAGGCCGAACAAGAAGTCAAACACAGTAATATAAATGGTAAAAATTGGAATCAAATTAAACAGAATTTGAATAAGTAGTTAAATAAATTGATGAAATATTTTAAATGATCCTTCTTTTGCAGTTACGGAATATTTCAAGGGCGATAACTGGAAAGTCCACCCTGATTGGTAAGTTGGTAATTTAGTCACGCATTCTTCCCCAGAGGAGTAGGCAGAGTCACATCCTTCCGCTTGTTGCGATCCTTACAAACGTCTTTTGCTTCATTCACAAAACGTATTAAAAAGAAAATATGGAAAGAAATCATTTTCCGCACAAAATTCGAACCAGTGACCTCGGTTGCCTTGGTATTACCCATGCTCCTGCTTTAACTAACTGAGTTATCGTATATTAGATAGAACTATAAATCTACCGTTATTTATTACAGGGTGTACTGCGAATACGCATCAACATCAGAACAGACGTTCACCACTCCTGAAGAGCAGCTGATCCACTTCTTAACCCGCACTGGTCGGCCGGGATGGAAGTGGATGTCTTTAAGACCGCGCGCGTTGACGCTTCATAACGCGCACAAGAAGCAGGAGCGGGACTCCTATTACTGTAAGTAGCTGACTGACCCAACGAACTCGACGGACTGACGAACCCAACCGACTCGACAAACCCGACCGACAAGATTTTTCCTAGTCTGGAGGGTTCATCTATCTATTTTCGTGAAATGTCGCGCTCGTTTCTCTTCGGGAGGTATTTCGCTCACTTCGGTCGCATAACGTAATGTGTCAATGTGACATAATATCGTGCTTGCTTCGCTTGCGTAACGTATTGATTCAAAATTAGTGACCTATTACGTTCGCAGCGCTTAGGTACAGTTTTATTTTTTAAGTACTGTAAGCTAGAAGTTATTTGCAGCCCAGCCCTACTTACTATAAAAGTAATAAACTCTATCCATTTCTCTCTCCAGGTGACAAAACCTTAGTGCAATCTCTCATCAGGGACGCAATGGTAATCAAAGAATTGGACGCACACATGGGACACACGAGCCATCACAACCAGTAAGCGAACATTTCACTTACAGCATGACTATTGGCACAATATATCTATAATCTCTATAAAAATTAAAAAATAAAGAAGAAAAGAACAAAAAAAGACAACGACAATTTTAATTCACCGAAAAATTAGGCACTTCTTTAGAACATGAAAGTAAACAATGTATCTATGGAACATAGGACGCAGAAAAAAAAAAACTTAATTTACCATAGAATAAAGTGCCAGCTGCTTAAGTAGTTTTGCATGGGACCACAATTTTTTTTCTTCATATTTTGGCCTATGTTTCATATAAAAAGTTGTTCAGTTTCATGGTCTACAGAGCCTTTATTTTTTTTGGTGGTTGTATAAGGTGTCAAAATTCAAAAGCACCCCAACTAGCATGTTCTAGCACGAACTCTAACTTTGCTTCGAGCACATTATGTTAAGTTTATTTCAGTCACTAATGTGTATATGTTTGCATTAGCCCGATAGCAACATTAATGGCACTGCTGTCAAGGTAACGTAACAGAAGATATTTGATACGATTCCAGTAGATAGCTAGCGATAACGAAAAACTGGTTTTAAGTAAAATGGCTAAATAAATTATAAGTAAGTATATGAGTAGAACAGAGTTCCAGATTTTTTCAACTGTGCGACAACGACTAGTTTAGTTTAGTACCTACCATAATGCGCACAGCAAAAACAGTGCAATTTTCTACCAGGGTAGTTAATTATTATACTCTGCTTTTTTCGAATTCATACAAGCTAAGTTAGAATAAACGGATAGGCAGACGGACAGTGGAGGCCTATTTATTTATAGGGTTTCGTTGGACATCCTTCGGGTACGGAACCCTAATAAAAATGAAGATAATAGTATTTCCATTGAAACAGAGGTATATTAAATACAGGACATTCAATGCAAAATATTGTACCTACTTGCTACCGAGTAAAGAGTTTGAAACACGTAGCTTACGTCTACGTTGTTCGTTGTGAATTTGCTACGCCGTAGCACTTCGTAGCCAGCGAAGCACGGGTTTTTTGTCGCTATTCTGCAAAAGCACGTGTTGGTTCCCAACATATCCAAGTATAATGTAGGAAGGTACTGGTTTTAATGAATAATTTTTTGAACAAATTGCATAAATTGCTAGGATAAATGTGCACATACTGTTCTCTGTTATTCTGTGTATTTTGTTTCTAAAAGCCTTGGAGAACTATTTTTGAACTGAGTTTGATTACTAAGTATTTTCAAAATATTGTCGGCATTTGTCAGACCGTTGATGCTCCGCCAACCCTGTAAGGGATAGGTGTTATTGTATATCTATGACAAGATAGTTCTTCACGGATATTAACAGTGACCCAGGACACAGGTAAGGACAGTGTAATAAAATAACCAATTTTTAGCTGCTAATGGATTTTCACAGCTTGCAAGGATATTTTAATAACATTTTATATTATTTCTCTACTTCAAAAGCAAATAAATATTATTATTTGCTTATTGTCGACAATATAACCTTGGTGGTTAACGGCATCCAAAGCTAAATATGCCGAAGGTTGCAGGTTCAAACCCTGCTAACATCAAAATTATAAAATCTTACGAACTGTCACAATGGTACGGGGGACAGGGGTGCAACGGTTGAACCCATAAACCCCAGGCCATCGTTTTATCAAGATTACTCTCGAAGTCCAACAGGAGCCCTGAGCACGTAGTAGTATTATATTACTCTATGCTTGAGCTTAAAATCCAGAATCTTGGGTTCGAAGCCCATCAAATAAATAATTTCACTTTGTGAGATTGTTCTCAGTGTGGACGACAATGCAGAATAAATCCTATGATTCTGTCGAAGAAGAAGAAGAAGTCGTCAGTACTCTCTTGATCAAATCTTTCGATCAATTCAATAGAGATAACAATCTCAAACGTTTCATTCCACTCGACTAATTTAGATTCCACATATTCGTGAAAGTCACTTGTACCTCTTCTTCACAGGAAGGGCCGGTTCTCCAAGTTCGTGGTGACGCAGTCCTTCATAGCGACCAGGAGTGGGCTGCTGCGGTGGACCGAACACACCAATAGTAACAAGACCGATCATTCTGAACCGTGAGTCTGATTCTATACCACTTTTCGATACATACGTTAAAAAAAATAAGACAATGATATCACAGAAAAAGTAAGGAAATGTAATGAATGTACAGTACATGGTATATAAAAAACATAAAAAGTATAAGGAACAAGTATATAAAGGAACAAAATATTGTACCTTTAAGAGATTGGATGACCACATAGGATGACCATCCGATTCTATGAAGCAGTAACAGCCTCCCGCAAACTGATAGGGTTTGCGCAGTCAACGAAACTCAACAACTTTCACCTGGAAATTCTTTCAGGAAATGAAAAAAGAAATGATTTTCACTCCATTCAAAGTTGACTGAAATCACTTAAAGAATTCCTCGTCTTTCTTTCAGACACTTCAGCGAGAAATACGCGCGGGCATTCGACTCTGAATGGTACCGCCGCGCCGTAGAACACCACTCCATTGAACCAGAAAGCTTCGTATACTCCGTGCCTTTCCGTGATGGAACAGAAACCGACGACCTCAATGAAAGACCACCTCTAGTGCTCGCCACTCATGCTGTCTTCGTGGAGAATAAGGGACATAAGTCGCCAGCGGCTGTCGTGGGACTCCATTTCCAGTTGGACTCGCTTGCGAAACACTTCTTGAATGTTACGTCCACTGTAAGTTTATTACTTTATAGTTTGCATGATACTGTATGAGTATAACAGAAAATAGTCTTCGTCATAGATTCTATGATAATAACTACCACCCTTGTGGCTAATAAGGGATGTGTGAAGGGTTAGTTGTCAATTCTTCTTTGTAATAGATGATGATCAGATCATTCATGGCACAGCGCGCCAAATATAGAAAGCATTTAGTCAGCATTTAGATTAAAAACAACATTCTTCTATGCCCTTTACTGCTACAAAAAAATTCCTTAAAAAAATCAAATGCTCTTTGCCTGTGTTCTCTGTCTCTCCTTCTCTAATATCAGCTTTTAGGTGTATAGCTTTCACTCATCCATTGTACTAAAATTTCTAATTCTATTGTTATGGACAATAGGCAATTTCTTCGCAGTGCACAGCTGGGAGCACTTGCACGAAGACCTGTGCTGGAGAGAGCCTGGATTGCTACATCTTGGACGATAACGGGTTCATCATCCTGTCAGAGGACGTGTCACAGACTGGACGATTCTTCGGGCAAATTGATGGGACCATCATGGACTCGTTGGTGCAAGATCGGATCTATAAGAAGGTTACCGTGCATGACCATCAAGGCAGGTGCCCAGACTCGAGGAATCCTTTCAGTGGTGACGGGAATAAACTGTCGGTGAGTTAGACCTTATAGTCATATAACCCATAATTAGACAGAGGATAGTCCACAACAAAATGTTAACTTTACCTCTCCCTACAACGGATTTCAAAACCAATGCAACAAAAATGCTTTGTCTTAAGGCTCTGTCTGATAAAGCTAGGATATGAGTGATATCGATGCAATCAAAAGATTTGATGGCAAAATGTCCGTAGTGGTAAAATTACCTTCATAGTTCCTAAAGGTTTTTTTATATTTTCATTTCCAGCCTGGAAAGCCTTTCGCTTGGCTGGGCGGGTATCTGACAAGTTTGCTAGCAGTGTGGTTCCCGCTATGGGAGTCCGTGAGAGCAAGACCGAGGTCGTTTGCTGAGGAAGATAGTGGTATGTATTCTATGAGATTATGAGGCTCTTTAAATCCAAAATCACGAAACTTACATGAGCAACGTTTACTGAAGAGGAGAATATTCCTTTATAACCTTTCGAAAAATATCTTCAGCTTCTTAACTTAACAACTACACAAAATAAAACCAAAAAATATCATCAGCAGATTACGAAGACTACGAGGACCTAGACAGCGACGAAATAGAACGAGACAGAGGAACCTACGAGATCATCATAGACGGAGTGGGGGGCTCCGAAGATAAGGGGGGTTTAGATCCTCCGCCGCCAGCGCTAGGGCCCCCTCGGGAGCCGCCTAGGGAGGCCGTGAGGTCCGCAGCAGTGAGGCCCTGTGATACCAGTGCGGAGCTTTTCATACTGCAAGCGAAGAGGTTGAAAGATGCACAACCGCTCAAGGGGAAGCTGACTAACTGTCATAATTCAGGATGCGAAAGGTGAGACTTGTCTTTCTATGATGATGATGTGTAATTAGGTAGGTATCATGGAATAGTATTAAAAGTTTTCAGTGGATATTCCCATATACACGCCAAAATCTATCAAGTAGCGTATGAAACCAGTAACTACGGACCGTAAGATAAAAATAATCGTATTATGTCCACATATTTACAGAACAGTTTGTCTGCAGATTGCAGCAAAAATAACTGATATTTAACCTTTATTTCCCCAGGCCGTTCAGCGTCCAAAAGATCCGGCACAGTAACCTGATCCTCCTGGTGGTGGACACGCTCTGCCCGTGCGGCGCCAAGCGGCTGGACGTGCGGCCGCGGGAGGCGCCTCCCCGCACCGCCTGCCGCCGCCACCCCGCGCACGCGCACCGCCGGAGGCCCAGGGACTGCGTCTCCTACCACCCTGAGGTAACGTAGCCTAGATACAAAAGCCTGATCCCGACGCTCAGTACCTAGTTCTTGCACATAGCAATCTGGTTGCCGTAATCAGCAACCTTAAAAATATACACAGCAACCTGATGAATTTACACAGCAACCTGATCAATATACACTGCTAACTGATCAATATACACAGCAGCCTTCTCAATATACACAGCAACCTAATCAATATACACAGCTACTTAACCACTATACACATATATGTATACGATATTTCAAATTGATTGCACGAGTCTACCAGCACGACTAATCTGCTATTTTTTCCACAGGAAATCGAGATCCTATCCTGCGGTCGCGGCTCACAACTGCGTCCACTCCTCGGCCTACTAACTGCCATAGTGCTGCAGCTATGTCTGTCTGTCACCACGTGACTGCCCCAGCAGTAGTCCTAAACACCAACCAATATAATATACCAGCTCACTGAACGTTGCCTACAAGCTTTCTAAGACAACATGAACAGAAGAGGACAGAAAAGTCCAGAAATAATGCAAAATCAAATATGTGAAAACGAGACAGGTACATTTTTGATTCCGATTCGAGTGATAATAACAGTGAAAGGAAAAGAAAAGGAAGTTTTGGTAGGCGTTCAAATGTTTAAGCATCAAGTGTTTGGCAGTTTTTGTGGAATAATGTATAGACAATCGCTTCGAATGTAAGAGTGATGGTGATGTAGGCTGTTTTAAGTGTTATGAGGATTAACATTTAGCTCATCCTCACAATACTTGAAGCGTGGTATGTTATAAGTGAAAAGATAGTTTTGATCAATTTTTACTGACTGAAGTTTTGGTCCGACCAAATGAACTTTTGATCTTGTTTTGAAACAGGATTATCTATTCGAAGTAGGATACGATAAAAATAAATAAAAAATAATACTTCCCATTCCGTTAAGTTGGTCACTTTTCATATTGTAACTATAAAAGTTGCATACAGTAAATAGGTAGGTAACGAATATCTTGTTAAATTTAAATTGAGGATTATCACAAACTTGGAGATCTTATAAAATTATAGCTAATGTTAATAGGTATTGAAAGATAATTAATGTAAAATAATAATATCGTTTGAAACTGTTTTAGAAAAATTTACCTATGTTGAACCTAACTCGTGTTTTTTTCATGAAAAATTCTGTCATTCAAATTAATCGCAAACTTATTGACTAGTTGCATAGTGGATGTAAATAATGGTGTTTTGTTTGTAGATGTTTCCTTTGCTGATTTGTGTGTGCCTGTGTATGACATGGAGGGTCGTCGGTTCATCGAGGCAGCAACGCGGTCTTTTACAAGATATTGTTCAATCGCCAATCGTAGTATTTTTGAATTGAACTATTGGCGACAATGCATAAGTATTTGATTCGATGGGTAGATCCTTTCTTCCACCCCAAAGAATCCACCCTGAGCTGGATTCTCAGAAACGTACGTTCAAGGATTCACCTTAAGTCAGGGTGAATAGAATACTAAGAATAGGGTGAATTCTCGGGCATGTGTTTTCGAGAATCCACCTCGGCGTGGATTCTTTGGGGTAGAAAAACGGATCTACCTAATTCGACTATGTATGCTCTCCCATTTGGTGCTTAAGACACAAATGCATCATATTAGGGCCTTATTAGAACACAGGAAATGTCTTCTATCACCCGATGCTGCCTCATACGACTCTCCAACTCGTCTAGTTGTTAGATTTTCTCGCCTAATCTTCGAATAATGTTGTATTGAAGAAACTGAATGGTTTCATATTTTTATTGTAAATATTTTACTAACTTAAATGGCCTATTACGGTGTAAGACGTGTGTTACTGATGTTTGAATCGTTCCAACTCGACTTCTACTGTCGTTCATGAATCATTATATCATAGTATATGTATCGAGTCATATCAACTTATAGGGGTTTCACAGTTATATATGATTCTATTTGGCACGAAAAAACTGCCTGAAACGCGATGTAGAAGTTTTTATAACTCATCGCATTAATACGGTCTAAGACTAAGATTTACTGAGATTGACAATTTTAAAAAAACTAGCATACAAAGAATAACGACACTCTGATAACTTATCGAAGACCAGAACAGTTGGGAAAGATTTTTTTACTGCAAATACATATCATAATGTAAATTATTATAACTGTAAAACCTCTGAACCTTGCAATTTGTTCCCATATCATTATAAATCGGATCCGTAGATCAAATATCATTCCAAAATCGATAATAAATTAAATACCACATCCTATCTCTCATACGTAAGTTTTAAATTCGCGAAATAAGAATGTAAGCATATTTAACACTCGTTTGTACCTATCCTAAATGTGAATGTTTCATAGGAATAAAATTCAGATCCATATATACCTTACATAGGGTTTTATAAATTCATATCGAATAGTCCTAATGTTTCATCACTTGCTATTGTCCGTGAAAATACCAGAATGAAAATGGTACCAAACATTTACGTTTGTCTGATGTGCAATAGTTTTGAAAATTTAATTAAAAAATAAGAACAGCAAAGCCTTAAAATAATATTTTATAGAGTTCGTTATTTTTCTTGATTTTAAACTCTTCTTTTTCTTTACTACTTAGAGCGAAAGAGGGGTTATATAATATTAGATCAGACAATGAATTACTTCCATGCTGGACTGGGAGTGATAGAAAAACACAGAATGTGCCAGCTGCATCTCCTCCCGTGCATGCTGTAAAAATCAGCTAAGGGAATCGAGGGTTTCAGTAAATTGCAATTTAGGCGATGGGCTGACAACCCGTCACTATAGCAATATACATAATCATCTGTATTAACCCCCAAATCTTGTCAGACGTGGCGGAACGACCTATGTTTAGGTCGTTTTTGCTCTGCCTACCCCATTAGGGATAAAGGCGTGATTTTATGTATGTATGTATGTATGAATGCCAGCCATGTTCCACGTTCGTAAATTATAATTGCAATATAAGATTGCAAAATTATTGCACCCCAAAGTAAACGTAAATAATCGAAATAGTCCAAATCTCCGTATAGTATATAGTAGCAGTCTTACCAAAACACATTGAGTGCCAAACCACGATATTTATCCCAATGAAAACAGATATATTCTATTAGTCGGTAAAGGACAGTAGCAAGCTCGCATTTGTATGTAAAACCTAATTGATCACAGTAATCTCACACATAGACATAGGGTCTACTACTGAAAGAGGACGCCAGTTGTAAGGGAAAGTTCCGCTAGTAATAGAAAATTATGAAGATACATTCAATGTAGCAAATGAAATAAGATGAACTGGCTAACAACATAACCAACTACAATGACTTATTTGAAATACAGGGTGATGGATAGGAAGACGTAAATATTTTTACAATAAATTACAACCATTTATCTGTAACAAAATCAAATAAATATTAATTTACTTTATTAGTAATACTGGCTGGTTTTTGTTTCTTTGTACTATGGTTTAAAAAAGAAAGCGTTGATGCGCGCGCATGCTAATTTGTGAATAAGTAAAAATTATTCCGCGCGCTTTTTCTTTTCGCTGTATTGTTATTTTTTTTATCTAGTTCTATTTATTTCCTCGCAAATATGTTATAAAACGTCGTACGACATACGTGCGCTTTGATAATTACAGCCTCTGCCTTCTTATAGCCCTCGCCTACGGCTCGGGCTAGCAATATCGCCTCGGCTGTAATGATCAACCCACCGCACTTATATCGTAATGTACTATACTTAAATCATAACTCGTAAAGTGATGTCATTGAATAACTTCTATACTCAAAATATTATTTACTCCAAACAAACTGGCCTAATACTCTGATCATTTTGTATGTAGACTATGTTTTGTATGTTTCTTTTTTCAAAATTTAATATAATAGAAAGTTTTCAATACAAATTCTCTACACTAATACCTCCGTCAAATCGCAACCGATTGCGACATATTTTGGAAAATAAGCTCATTAACTGTAAAAGTCATTTAATTACATCGAATATATACAATACAGCTCCCTAGCTAATGCCCTGTATTGTGCCTGTATTTCAATATAGCACTGTGACATCACTAGTTATTTTAGTACGACCCTAAACTCAATAGCAATACACAATACGAATTATGAAAGAGTAGGTAGAATACAGTGTTTCTGAAGGGACAATATTTTAAGAGGTATATTTTGCTAGATCTTCTAGGATTGTATAAGTGTCGGGTGGTGGGGGGAGGCAGTGGTGAATATACGCACATTTTATATATTCTTCACTGGTTTTTGGGATTTGGTCTCTAGCCGCAATGTAGATTATAAAAAAAAAATGTATTTCAAATCTTCGACAGATATGACACAAAAAAATTGGGCCTTCCGTACAAAATGATCCAAACAGCTACACTATCAAAATGGAGGTCCATTTCTTTTATATTTTGACATAAATTTGTTAATTGAGAAAAGTAGTTCAGTGTCATTTCTAGAACAGTACATCACGTTTTTTCTCTTCTATGGTAGATCTTCATTTAAAATTACTTTATACTTTAATACGCCTTCATTCATACCTTATTTCAAACGTTTAAACTTTAGCATATCAAACACCATTATCCATATTATTATCACTTTTTAAAAATAAGTTCAAAAACCGAGAGACCACATTCCAAAACCCAGAAATAACCAGAGATTACTGTCATCAATGCACATATCATCGAACACATAACCATATCGTAACGCAATATTGTATCTGGTAACCGGACGGCGCTTTTGACGATTGTACATTTTGTAAAAATACAGTAAGGAGTCGATATAATGGTGTAGCTCGTTTTAAATGAGGGGCGTGCGACTGGTGTATCGAATGTGCTTCTTGGTGGACATTCGGCTGATTTTGGCGAACCAGTTAATCAAGAAATAATATTATGGGATTTTTTGTTAATCTATATCTGTGGCTAGCTGGATGCGGATAGCACAGGATCGGGTCAGCAGTGGGTAACTATAGGCTAAATAGATAGATAGATATCTATGGTTATATTATAGTAAAGAATAATCTTGCTTAAAGTCGGTTAAGGACTATTTAAGGGCCAAACCACATCCGATTGCGACCGCTCTCTTTCTCGCTCTAATAAATGACAGCTTTAAGTGACAGAAAAGGATAAAGCATAGTAAAGTACGCTTCGGACAAATGTGGTTTAAACTTAAAACTATCTGTAGCTGTTTTCTCTCTAGCAATTTCATCATCTTTCTTTAACAATTTTTTCAGTTGTTGTATAACCGAAATAGTTTAGCTAAAATCAGCCGAACATCCGCCGTTTTGAAAGCGTAGAGTCTTCCATAGCAGTCGGGCGCGCTGGAGTGTTATAACTTCTAAGTATTAAATCGATAATAATAGCGTATACTTATATAGCATAGGCAGAGTGTATTGGGCGGTGTGCAGATATTTTAACGTGCACCTCGCGGGTTTAGTTGAATCGTCGACTGGGGAGCTTTTGGTTTTGAAAATCCTACAATTAAAAGATGTAACAAAAATATGAATTTCCAAAGTTTCCGTTATGATGTGTAATGATAACCTAAGAAATACGAGGGGATGCGCGAGCTAAAAATAAGTTATCACACTTTGTACTTCCGATTATAAGCGTAAACTAGCGTTCTCCTACAGAAAAAAAAAACATTATTACGACTAGCACACTTTTTTGTTCATTTTTTTTTTGTTGTGTTATTAATCGCAATACATATCTCAGTCTGAACAACCAAAACTAAAAACTGGAGCTATGTGTGTTTTTAGTAACAACGTTTGTAAAGATTCCAGACAAATCTGAAACATTTGTAATGCGGCTTGTCTCTTTTGTACCATATATTTATCATTTGCATGTCATAAAGACCTCTGTAAACTATAACGCAACCAAACAGTTCTCCAGTCGAACGTAACTATAGACACAAAGGAATACCTCGTTTAGTTACGCAGAAGTAATAGCTAGACAAATTAGAATTCGTTTTCGCGTTCAGTTCTGGGACATATCAATTCAGGCACCAAATGAGACTATAGCGTAAGAGTTTTTTAATCTTTTCCATTGTAATAGTTTCGTATGTCGATTAGTTTATGTTGCCTGTGGGTGGGACCGATTTAAGCTAAGACAGAAATGAGCTTTATATCACCAACTTTCTAAGTTGATAAAATGCCGATAGACCTATTTGGGCCACTACCGTTTCCTAAATTATTTATTCCCCGGAAATGAGAAAACTTACCGCAGTAAAAAAATTGCATACTACTTCTTGCTCGTGTTTTTCATTGACCCGATTTTAAAATTGTAGTTGAAACAATATGAAGAAAATTTCTGTCTTAGCACTTTGTGAATGAGAAATGTTAAAGTTTGTAATTAAGTCGAAGCGAAAGATTATAATTTGGTTCTTGTTTTTAAGAGTAAGCGTGTATGAAAAGACAATAATATATGATACGTGAGGACAGGCTTCAATAAACTAATCGAAACTAATTTGTATGTGAAATAATTTAAGGAAACTGTGCTCATTCACTTCGCCATTTAACTATGTACGGTTTTCTATACAAATAAGGCTATTTTCGTTATTGTATTGAATCTTACCGTATTAAAAAGCTTTTAGGACTAAATATTCGAAATTTGAATTTTCAATATTTTTCGGAATCACTGTTTGAGATATCATATTTGTTTTATTAGTTGACTCAAATAGTTGTATTGTATGGGCACGGCCGTTTCTGAACAAGGTTCTCTAGTGTAATTCTAGTAGAATACTGTTTCATTTTGTTATTTGCCAGTTCATGCTATAGATATACCGTAATTAAAACAATAAAGTTCTCTTATAACATTGTGCATTCGTGTTTCATTACTATTTTTGTTTACACAGTACTCCACTCCTCTCAGCCACAAAAATGAAAGCAAGATAGAACATTTCGCTTCACACAACCGCCCAAAATAAGATGGTCAAAAACATTCTACTTCACACAACCGCTCAAAATAAGATAGTCAAGAACATTCTACTTCGCACAACCTCTCAAAATTTGAAGTATTAAAAAATAAGAAATTAAATTGGGAGGGTAAGCACACCAACCAAATTGAAACGTATTACAGGAAACATGCAATAAAAAATTGTGTATGTAGTTCAATATGTCTATTACGTAAATATAAGAAACTTATAAGTCGGAGTGTTCACAGTACAAATATCTCAATCATAATCACTTTTTTTAAATTCCAAATCAACGTTGCCAAACAAGATTTCAATAAGAAATGAGTCAATATCACCTCGGCACTTCACATGTACAAGCTGGCTGCGAACACGATGTCTCGTTTGAGCAGTTTGATGCCTTCGCTGAATTTGTTCTCTAAGTCTGTGTTCCCGATGTTCTTGGCGGCCTGACAGAGCTGCCGGAGCACCTCCTCCAGTCGACGCATGCAGCGGATTATTGAGCCTGGAAGAATTAAATGTTTGAGAATTTTCATACATTCATACATACATAAATCACGCCTTTATCCCTAATGGGGTAGGCAGAGCGTTAACGACCCAAACAAAGGTCATTACGCCACGTCTGACAAGTTTTAAGGGTTGTTTAAGATAGATCTGTATATTGCTGTAGTGACAGGATGTCAGCCCATCGCCTAGATTACAATATACGGGGTGTAAGGAACAGCGTCCCGCAAACTTATAGGGGTTTCTCAGTCAACGATACTGAACAACTACTGTCAATCAATGTGGTCATTTTGTATGAATAAGCAAATTTTTATTTTCATTTCCTGAAAAAAAATCCTGGTGATATGTGTTCAGTATCGTTGACTGAGCAACCCCTATCAGTTTGCGGGACGCTGTCCCTTACACCCGGTATTAAAACCCTCGAATCGCCTAGATTACAATATATTAAAACCCTCGTTTATTCTATGTTTTTCTATCGCTCCTAGTCCAGCATGGAAGAATTTACAATGTGCATAGAACTGCCTCCGTGGTCTGAGCAATGATCCCCCGATCCGGAGGTCCTAGATTCGATTTCCAGGGGGAGAACACCAAGTTGACATTTGTCAATTTATCACTTTGTGAGATTTTCTCCAGTTTGGTTAGGACATTGCAGGCTAAATTACCTGATTGTCCGAAAAGAAAAAGGATTAATTCTATTGAACATGAGTATTTACCCTCAAAACTTGTCAGACGTGGCGGAACGACTTTTGTTTAGGTCGTTTTTGCTCTGCCTTCCCCTCTAGGGATAAAGGCGTGATTTGTGTATGTATGTATGTAACATGAGTATTACTTTCATTTTCTATGGAAGTACATGAACATAAGAAACTGACATTTCTTTGTAAATAGTTTCTGTTCTACACTCGACACTGGCAGAAGTGTCCCCAAATCTGGGTTGACGATTGCCAAAAACAAAAAAAAAAACTATGTTTGCTAACCTTCAAAAACATCAGTCATCTTGCATATTTGTAAGAAGCTGCCGCCCTTAGCCCACGCGAGCACCACGTCCATGAGCGTGTGCTTGAACTTTGACACGTACTCGTCCTCGTCAAGGTCCATTTTAGCGTCGATCGACACTTTGGCGATCCGACGCGCATATTCCTGAAAAATATTTATATTATTTAAAGAGATGAGTTTGTCCGTAGAATGGTCCTACTACATAGTTTGAAGTGATTCTGGATACCGCTCACGGACTTGGAAAGCACCTTCTTCTACATCTTGTCGTGTGAAAACATCATGAAAAGCTGCTAAAGTGCTTTAACCCTTCTCAGCACAACTGAACTCTTTTAACAGCTTCTGAACGCTTCTGAGCAGTACTGGCAGATTCTAAACATTCCTGATCCTGAGCAGTACTGTCAGATTCTAAACATATCTGAGCAGTACTGTCAGATTCTAAACATATCTGAGCAGTACTTTCAGATTATAAACATTCCTGAGCAGTACTGGCAGATTCTAAACATTTCTGAGCAGTACTGGCAGATTCTAAACATTTCTGAGCAGTACTGTCAGATTCTAAACATTTCTGAGCAGTACTGTCAGATTTTAAACTTTTCTGAGTAGTATTGTCAGATTCTAAACATTTCTGACCAGTATTGTCAGATTCTAAACATTTCTGAGCAGTACTGGCAGATTCTGAATATTTTTGAGCAGTGCTGTCAGATTCTAAACATTCCCGAGCAGTACTATCAGATTTAAAAAGAACTGATCTGTACTGTCAGATTTTAAACATTTCTGAGCAGTACTGGCAGATTCTAAACATTTCTGAGCAGTACTGTCAGATTCTAAACATTTCTGAGCAGTACTGGCAGATTCTGAATATTTTTGAGCACTGCTAATACTGCTATAATCAGAACACTTTCTCTAACCTGTAACTGTCTGAGCACCCCGCGCAGCTCCTCGCCGGTGACGGAGGCCTGGTTGTCCTTCTCGTCGCACACGAAGCAACTAACCAGCGCTGCACTTTGTTCTGGGGATAAACTGTTAAACACTCCGTTGAAGATCAGCTCCGTTAGCAGCAGTTCGTCCGCGCTGGAATAAAACAAGTAAGAAAATCAGGTCATCGGTCTGATTTTCTCTAAGTCATGTTAAGATTTCACAAGACGGAGGGGATGCTAGGCTGGTAGGGAACCCCTATTAATCCTAGACTTACAAAAAAATTGTTTAAATTTTTGCAAGGGATCAAATTAAAAGAATGGATGATTTGGAAATATAAAAAAAAAACTTAGAGAACTTATGAAATGTACGATAAATGGGTAAATGAAGAATTAACCCGTCGGTCCCGGTCGCTGTCTTTGATAGTGGTCGCTACACTAACCATGTCAGAGGCATAGTAGCTGAGCTACTAGGCGGTTTGAAAACTCTGACGCCAGGGTTCATAGGGTCGTTCTTCGACTCGGAAAACCCACTCGAAAAGAAAGAAAGAAGCTGAATGTGAAACTGCTCACCTGCTCAACTCGCAGGCTATCCGTCCCTTCAACTCTATAACATCAGCAGCAGTACAATACCCGAGTCTTCTCAACACTCGTTTCCTCTTCTTCAGCTCATCCATCTGGAGTATACTCTTGGCTTTCCTCAGTTCAGACTTGGCTAGTTGCAGTTCGTCGTATATTTCTAGTTTTCTTTCGTAAGCTGCTGTCAATGCGCTGCGGTTTTTGTCTGCGTGCATTGGGTGTGCGTATAATCTGTAAGACAGCAGATATTTTTTTTTTGTAGGAAATCTAACAAAGTTTTTGTAAGTTGTGAAACTATTAAAAAAAACTTATTCTGGCACACAAAACATGACCCAATTTTTCATACAAAAAAATAACAGTTTGTTGCCATATTAAAGCTGCCTGGGCGAAGAAAGTGGCGCCCCATTTTTGTCTATTCTTTTGGTCGGGGAATAGACTTCCACGATCAGAATGGAGACAGTGGAGACATCCCACTTAACAGTGTATCTATCGACTTTTTTCTCGAACAACCGAAAAATCTATAGCAAACAAAAAAGAAAATAAGAAACATTTTAAACATTTGTTTTTAATACAACACAAGAACAAAATCTCTCTTCTCTATTACCTCTCTTCTAACTGCTTAATCCTCTCCACGCACTCCTTAAACACGGGCTCCTCAATCTTCATATCTTTCACAGGGTTCAACAACGGAGGTCCTTCTGGGAACCGTTTCTTCACTTCATTGATGGTCTTGAGCACTGACTTCCTGCTGTCAGGTGGTCGCAGGTCCTTGGGGTAGTAGACCCGGAGCGAGCTGAGCTGGTAGATGAGTGTATGGAGCACTGGGACCACTTCTACGTCTCCTGACTAGAAGACAAAACAGACAATGCTCTCGATTCTGGTGGAAATTCCTTAACTAATTTTAAGATAATAATAATAATTTTAAGATAGCGCTGTCACTTTCTCAACTTAGACATAAAAACAGGATAGCAAATAAACACATGAATTTGGCATTCCTAATCCGACGTAAGACGCTTTAAATAAGAACTGAGCATAGAGCATGCTCTCTTATTTTATCAGCACATACAAGTTGCTTTAATTAACTAACTGCCTCCATGGTCTAGTGATCTGAGCCATGGGCTCTCGACCCGGACGTCCCGGGTTCGATTCCCGGCGGGGGACAATGACTTTGTGTTGTTGTTTCTAGTTTGGTAAAGACATTGCAGGCTATTTAGACAATGCGCCTGATTTCTGTCTGGCCGTGTCAGTCAATCTGTCCCATTAGAATAAGAGAATGCAGGAATAGGTAGAGAGTGCACTTGTGCGTCGCGCAAACACTTGGGCACTAAAAACTAGTCCCGCGCAATTGGCCGAACTCTGGGAGATTAGCCGCCATCACAGAAAATGTAATGGGTTGACTATTCATTATGAATGGTAACTCACCTCTCCTGGCGGGCAAGGCACATTGGTCTCCGCATCTCCTTCACCAGCCTTCTTCACGTGCAGTAGTATGTCCACGATGATCACGGCCTCCGCGGATAGCGGGTTCACTTCCTTGCCGTGTTTCTTCTTGTCCATCTTGTGACGGAAGTTCACTATTATGCCCCAATCATATTCGTGCTTCTCTGTTTTCACCTGAAAAGGGGGGGATTTGAGATGTCAGAATCTTAACAAAGCCTATTCTCAGAACGCCAACTTCTCAAAACAATGTATTTCCAAAAAGCAAACTTCCCAACACACCAACTTGCTAGACACACCATCTTATAAATTTATTGACCAAGTACAGTTGACGCTATAGGACTATTATCCAAATAAACTTGAACGAAATAATTTCTTGTCCACTCGTGACCATGGAACGTGCAGCCGTTCCGAAATATTAAGATAATCACCACTCTGCGGAGATCATGCCTAACAACTGCTCCTAAAGAGTTGGATTCCGTTTCGTTCCAAAAATGTAAGCTCACACGAGGAAAGCATTCGTTATCCCTATTCAAAATAAAATAAATTAATGAATGTAATAGGCATGTTGACTGGGTGGCTAAAAAAATTCAACACGTTTATACCTTAAAACAGATGGCTAAAATACTGTGGATCTCATTCATCATTTAAAAACAAATGCATATTTCGTTTAAATAATCAAGTTAAAAATATACAAGTTATTGATTTGAGTAGTCAATATTTACAAGCCAGTAGTGACGTCACAAGCCAGTATTTTCATACAAAAAAGCGTTTTTGACATTTCATAAAAAGTTGCTGATTTGACTAGTAGTCAAATAGCGTATTAATTAGTTACCTTGACCAGTCGTCCAGGCTGCAAGAAAGGCTTCAAGTACTCGGGGCGGGTGATGAAGGAGCGGAACTGCGCCGCCAGCAGGTCCAGCTGCGACCGGATGTTGCAGTACGAAGCTATCGAGTGCTCCTGCTCGATCGACACCAAGTCGTACTCCTTCTGTTTCGCTCGCACCTCTAGTGTTAGAGAGAGATAGAAATAACTTAAAGAATGACATCATTTAAAAAGGGAAATATCAACCAGGGACGATAGGGAAAGGAGGGACGAGAAGGAAGTGAGGGATGAGAGAGAAGTGAGGAACGAGAAAGAAGTGATTGACCGGAGGGAAGGGAGAGACGATAGGAAACTGAGGGATGAGGGGGAAGTGAGGGCCGAGAGGAAAGTGAAGGACGAGATGGAAGAGAGGAAAGTGTAGAACGATATGGAAGAGAGGAAAGGCAGGGACGAGAGGGAAGGGAGGGACAAAATGGAAGGGAGGGACGAGAGGCAAAGGATGGACGAGAGGGAAGGGAGGAACATAAGGGACGAGAGGGAAGGGAGGGATGACAGGGAAGAGAGGGATGATAGGGAAGAGAGGGACGAGAGGGAAGTGAGAGACGGGAGGGACCAGAGGAAAGGGAAGACAAGAGGGAAGGGACGGACGATACAAGAGGAAAGGCGACAAGGAAGCTGGAGTAAAAATATTCCAAAACTGTTTTGTTTATACTGAGTTACGCTTGAGATAAGTATGTTTTCGAAAAGTAGTTGTATTTATTTGCATACTTACTATCTATGAGGTCTGGAATCGCCGCTTGGTTTTGAAATTGGAAAAAGCTTCTTTCGAGCATGTATTCGGGGTTTATTTCTTCGACGCGCAACAGATTGAGTACCTGTAGATAAAAAATGTGTTGAGTAGACTCTTCATCTGTTTGTAGGTAGTATGGAAGGTTCGACATGATTCGACGAAAGACGAGAAACAAAAAGATGTATTTCGATAGAACTTTGCAAGAATATCGATCTCACTCAGGGGAAGGACATAGGCCACTATTTACTACGGGTAAATGTCTCTTTCCCGAGGGAAAAACATCTAAAACGGTTAATCATGGGCATAGGCATGGGGACTTTTGCCTAGGGAAAATGTGTCAGTTCCATGGGAAAAAGCGTAAAAATATATTTTTTATGTGAAATCTTATTAAACACTAGACATACATATTGGAATTCCTTTAGGAAAAAAACGTAAACAAGTATATATACCTAGTATAATATGGTAATGCTCACCATGTTGTATGTGAGATGGAAGGCTGAGTTGATGGGGTCCGCTTTCCCCTGCACCATGGACTTGACCACAGCAGGGGTCACCTTCTGGTCGATCATCAGTATGACGATGCCCTTGTCGTCCAGCCCACGACGACCCGCGCGACCAGACATCTGGATGTACTCGCCTGATGTTATCTGGGTAGGAAAATATAATAACGAATTAATGAAAAAGTCGGTAGGGATCATGGACTAACTACTCTAGAGGACTGCTAACCGCCATACTAGAGAGCGTACCTCGATACTCGATAAAAAGGGCAAAATGCGAGCAAAACCTAGATGGCGCTGGCATATTGCTCGAAGAGTCCGTTGTTAATATAGGTCATAAAATTGAAAAAATTCAATAACAACTTGAACCAAATTATCTTTTAAGATTTTTAAAGTAGAAATAAACAATGAGAAATGCTGTTTAAAACATCTGAATTAAAATACATATTATGTTTATACAATATTTCGCTAATGTCAATAGATGGCACTGCTAAGTAGCGGTGTACGCAGTTTATAAGGAAGGTTATCAATCCTCTTTGTTTTATTCGTCCATGGTAGGGATTAAACCTACGTGCTTGGTAAGCTGTTCTATTGCTCTACCAATATTATCCTACTAATATATAAATGCGAAAGTTTGGATGTTTGAATGTTTGGATGTTTAGATGTTTGTTAGTCAATCACACTTCAACCAATGACGGATCAGGATGAAACTTGGCACACATATAGGTTAGATTCTGGAATAGAACATTTTCACCGCGGGAAAATCTTCATTTCCACGGGAAAACTCATTTAACGCGGGTGAAACCGCGGGCGGAAATCTAGTAAAATTATATTACCTTTTAAATTAATAAGTACTTACAAATCTGAAGTCTTTGCCGTCGAATTTCTGACAGTTTGTAAATACCACAGTTCTCGCAGGCATGTTGAGACCCATGGCGAATGTTTCCGTCGCGAACAGTGCCTGCAATAGAAATACATAATAATATCACGCCTGTATCCCTAATGGGGTAGGCAGAGCGTCAACGACCCAAACAAAGATCGTTCCGTCACGTCTGACAAGTTTTGAGGGTTGTTTAAAATAGATCTGTATATTGCTGTAGTGACAGGTTGTCAGCCCATCGCCTAAATTACAACATACTGAAACCCTTGAATCCAGCTGAGATGCTGGCACATTCTATGTTTTTCTATCGCTCCCAGTCCAGCATGGAACAAATAAAAATATAAATATGTACATCTTGCTGAAATCTGCGTATCTCAGAAGGTACTAATTTCCTCTGTGCTCGAAATAATGCCTAAGGCAAGTACTTGTACTAAAGATCTAAAAAGGCAGTAGTTACTGACTCGCAACAATCCTTTTTATCCAAATCTTTTAATTTTAGACAGGTATTCCGTATTACTAAAAATGTGATTCAGCCTGCATTGTCCTAACCGATCTGGGGAAAATCACTCAAAGTTGATATGAAATCTCACCTTTATAAGTCCCAAGCCGAACAGAATCTCGATAGTTTCCTTCAATATGGGCAGTAGGCCTCCGTGATGGATGCCGATGCCCCTTCTCAGCAGCGGGATGACGTTCTCGACTTGTGGCAGCTTGCGGTCCTCCTCGGAGAGCACGTCCATCGCGTTGTTGAACACTTCGTCTACTAGCTTCTTTTCTTCGACTGGAGATAGATGTTAGATTAAAAAGAGCAAGATTTAAAAGAAAAATTTAATGTGGAAAGGAATTTTTCCTTGGGGCACTGGAGTGGAGGCACTACAGGCTCTGGAGGTACTGCAGGTTCTGGAGGCGCTGGTTTCATCGGGAGCCCTTGGTCCACCCAAGAGGGCAGTAATAGATTGTTAAAGCAACAGCACAGAACGCCAAAGTCGTGAGTTTAAGGCCCTATAACGTGAATTTGGTTTCAAATATGTATTTAAATATTAAATTCTTACTTGTATTGAAATCCAGTTTTGCCATCTGCATAGCGTAGGATTCACAATCCTTTTTGCTGAAGCTGAATATAATAACGGGCGCGAAGTTTCTCTCCATGATCATCTTGACTATGTTGAAGATGTTGGTCTGGTTGTTGCCGCTCTTGGGTCCCCCCCGCCGCCCGCGCTGGTCGCCCTTCCCCGCCTCGCCCGCGTTGCTCAGCACCGCCATTGCTGTGTTGAAGTTGTCTTCTTTGAATTGGCCCTGAACAAATATTACTGAAATTAGAAACCTACAATTCTACGCGGGCAGAGCTTGAAATTACGACCTTTCGAATGAAGCGTTAACTGTTAGAGTATCTCAATGCCAATTATCGATCTTCCTACCTTCTCATCAACAACCAGATGTATCCCATCCCCCCCAGCAGGGAATATGTAGTGCTGTAATGGCGTCGGACGATACTCTGTGTACACCACGTGACACGGCTGGGAATGAAGCCGGCAGACCCACTCGGCGAATTGACGCGCGTTCGGAATGGTGGCAGACAGAAATACGTAGTGAACGTTGTCAGGGAGCAGGATCAGTGTTTCTGTGTATGAGCAAATCAATGATTGATGAAATAAACAAAAAAAAAAATGTTTGTAGCCATAATCAAACAAGGCGATGGCAAATTTAGACATGTATGTCTCACAATTTACAATAAAAAGCGAAGACATATTTTGCGATCGCAACGCGTGAAAATAAGCCGCGACAAAATGCTACCTTTGCAAAAATGAGTATTATAATTATGAAATAAAATACAAATATGAAAGTAGGTTTATTTTCTTACCTTCCCACACCACTCCTCTCTCTTTGTCTCTCATGTAATGAATCTCGTCGAACACTACCCAACCCACTTCGCGCATGATCTCCGAGCCTCGGTACAACATGTTCCGCAAGATCTATAAAAGCGAAAATCATCAAAATCAAAGGTCAGATTAATAAAACCGGCCAAGTGCGAGTTGTACTGTCTATCTACAACATTAAACATTATTTCATAATCTTTTTTTCACCTGTTTATTAATATTGAGCAAAATAACAGCAAAAAAGATCATGTTTGTTGAATTTGTTGTTTAATTTCTTTGTTTTGTTTTAGATTGATTCCCTTTTCCTTAAATAATAAAAGCTTTAAACCAGTTTATTCCAATCCTTACCTCGGTAGTCATGATAAGACAAGACGCAGAAGGGTTGATAGTGACATCTCCGGTGATCAGACCAACGTCATGGAACTCCTCGGAGAACTCTCTGTACTTCTGATTGGACAGAGCTTTTATGGGCGTTGTGTAAATGACTCTCTGTTTGTTCTTCAGAGAGAGTGCTATGGCATACCTTCAAAGTAAAGTTTTTTTCTCAATATTTGGCAGAGAAAACTTTGGTGACTTAACCGCATTAAACAATTCACCACCTTCTCTTTATGAGAAAATGAGTTAATCCTACATGTATACTATGTATAGTTATCCCATAAAGCTAATAAATACCCGTTTCTCTAAAGTATAAAAGTAAAAGGGGATTTCCCCTAATTGTTGTGAATAAGGTTGGGGAAATCCCTTTATACCTTATACTTTTTTCATTTTCTGTTGAGTTTCAGGGGATACCCACAAATAAGAATAAAATAAAATAATTATTTTTTGCCCTGCAGTGGGACACCACAGGCTCTTAAATAAATAAATAAATATAATTTTTTATTGTGTGAGTTTCGAGTCAATCAACCTGATGAACCCTAGTGCAAAAGTTTTTAAACCACCTACCAGCACAGCTAATAGGCCTCTGACATGGTTTAAAATAAAATGAGTCATCTCATCATAAAGAAATTTTCATTATCATAAACAAATTTTCACTAGTTGACCAAACACATTATAATAAGAATTATACTTACTCAGCCACCACAGTTTTTCCTGCAGAAGTATGCGCTGAGACCAGCACAGATTGTAAATTGTCTATACATAGAATTGCCTCTTTTTGAAAAGGATCTAGTATAAAACTGTACTGCTTAGCGGGCTCGGAAGATATCTGGACAAGTGGGGCATACTCGTGATTAGGAGGTATTGCAACCTCGTGTGTGCATCCTTCGTGGGTTTCTAGAGTGTGGATTACTATACGAGATGCCAGGAGGTCCAAACTGCAAATAAATGTGTTAGTTAGATAGGCACAAACATAACTACAAATGTATAACAAATATCACGAAAATGTATTTCAGAAAGGCATAGTGTGTATGCTCTGTGTTTTAGGATATTTAGTGAATGAAATTCAGAAGTTCTAACTTACTTAACATCAGCAGTAATATCCGGTTCATCATCCTCAATTTTCACCTTTTTTGAAGTATCTGCGTATTCTACCTCCTCGTGAGGGCGTTTGCTACTTGCAGCGGGTGCTTCCTCAGGCTTTTCTCTGCAAATAAAGCCGCTGAATAAAGACATTTCTAAAGAAATTAGATTTAATACAGACGTATAGGTTAGGTTAGAACTTACTTCGTATCATCATCTTTCGCGACATTGGGCAATTGTACTGCTTTTTCACTAGGAGTATCATCTTCGAAACAATCAAATAAACTATTTATATCAGCCATTTTAAACGAATTTTAGGAATTCATCCAGAATTTGTAAATAGTCGCACACGAGCGAGATGCCGAGATTTTCAAGAATCAACAAACGTCACATTTGACGTCACGCACATGTTCGGATACACACCTAAACGAATCCATTTATAGAATCGATTTGATTTTTTTTAAGTACAGCCCTATTACCGGTTTTTGAAATGGCAACATTATTTGTGACTCAACGGTCACGTGACCACACAAGCTTGGCTTTGGTTGGTTCGTGGTTGGTTCATTTTGAAAGGTTTTTCTTGGAGTTTATCGCTTGCCTCGAGTGTGCGCTAGCGTGGATAATTATTTTTGTGCTGATACTGATCGCTGTGACATAAAAAGTTAATCACAATGTCGTCTAAAACGAAAAAGACTGTGTCGTCGACATCAAACATAAGTGTTGTGTCATCTGTGCAAAGCCCACCTCAATCAAGCACCCCGGTCGGTAGCCGCCCTTCGAGCTCCGCCGGCCGGCCCAGCAGTCCACTGAGCCCTACGAGGCACAGCCGTCTTCAGGAGAAAGAGCATCTACAAAACCTCAATGACCGTCTCGCAGCATACATCGACAAAGTCCGGAATTTGGAGAGTGAGAATTCCGGCCTTCGCCGGGAGATCCAAACCACACAGGAGGTGGTCACACGCGAGGTTTCCAACATAAAGGGGATGTACGAACATGAGCTGCAGGACGCCAGAAAGCTGTTAGACGATACGTCTCGCGAGAAAGCCAAATTGGAGATTGATTTGAAGAGGTTATATGAGGAGAATGATGACCTGAAAAAACGGTAAGTTTTAGCATTTAGACTAAGATAAGCATTTGATAAGGTCATTGAGACATGCGATTATCAGTGTTCTTAAGTAACAATGTCCTTAGTGGCAAGGAATTCCTTCCGTCCGGCTAACCTCTCAGGGTTTACGTCATCCCAGCAGGCGCGGTGACGGCGCGGCCTCGCGTTTACGACACAGTGACATCATAGCTCGATTTAACCCGGCCAATCAATGTCTTACCAACTCTACCTACTGCATGTTGGCATGCCTTTGAATTTGACACGGTACAATTTGTTTGTAAACAAATCTGCTCCTAGATTATCTGATCAGATAACAATAACTGAAGATTTGTTATTGTTGTTCACTTTACTTAATTAAGTATCTGATTTTAAATACAATTACAAAACAATCAATTGAATTATTAGATGAGTCAGCAGAATATGACACAATCTTGTTAATCAATGAAGTGGTTTTATTATCCAATTAATTGCTGCAGGTAGATTTTGTAGCGTAGATAGCATAATCTCTAGAAAAAGAAATGACCTAGTTGTTTCATTTGTGCCAAGGTGAGGTCTACACTTTTTATTAATGGTTTTCCTGCTTTTGCACATGCATAAATAATGTAAGAGAAAATTCAAAACTTACAGATTCTCTCATTATAATTAATGTATGACCTACATTTTTACCATGTTGTCTTTTCAACTACAGTTATATCTTGCAAAATTATATGAGGAAGTAAAATATTTTATAGAAAACAATAGAGTAGGAAATAAGTAGGTAATATTGACTATCAGGAAGTAGAAACATACAAAACTACAATTGTAATTTATATTCATTAAGTTATATTATTTTTATCCTCCTAACATACACATAATTATTATTTTAAGATTAATAAAATAAGTACAGGTTGTAAATACACAACATTTTCCTGCTGAAGGTTTTTACCTCATTGTATATTTAGTTCCCAAACATTAATCATAACTTACTAAGAAATACATACATCATGCTAAGGCTAAGTACAGACTAGTCACACATTCTCCATTAAAAAAAGTGTGACCTACATCCCTTGACCTCAAAGAGTTGCCTTCCTCGGCAAGTGATGAATGGCACTGACAGGCACTGGAGGTCGTACATTTTACCGCTTATGGTCCGTAATGACATCACTCACGTAAACTTTTATCTATCTGAAGAACCTGGAAAGTTATTGTGAAATTAATATATTTACCTTATTGTTTGTGTTTTGTAATCAATTTCTTATCATCAGTACTGGTAACAATAATTCATTGCTTTCTTAGTCATATCCTGTCATGAGAAGTAGACAAATAAAAGGGATATTATCTTATCTTTATGCCCTGAAACTTGATATAAATGTGGAATTTCTATTACAATTAATTATTGGTTCTTTCTGACATTCTCTGTTTCTGACTGTACACACAATGGTGTAAAATGGTTCATGAACTGATAGACATTTCATCAAAGTTTCATATTGCTAATTCACAATAACATTTGCAATGTTTTTGGTTACTAAATGAAGGTCAAACTGATATCTAATCAACTGCAATGCAAAATAATACTTCTGATAACAAAACAACAATTATTTTTTGCGAATTTTCGAAACGCGATTTCACTGTTCTGGATAATTTATTTTCCTAAGGTAAAAATATTTTTAAAATATTTATTTAAAAGAATACAAATATCCAAATAGGTACAAATCAGCAAAAATAGTCTAAATTCGTATTTTTAAAAATGACCTCAGAAACTCAATAAGAATGCAACTTGGTGACTTTGGTAGAGCTGTATCGTAAACTTGATATTGGCGTTGGGATCGCGCGTTTCGCCGGCTAGCGGCTGTTGACCCTGACAACGCGGCCGGCATACAACTCAACTTCAAACACACGGTTACCGGGCCGCCCACAGGCCACAGGCTAGCTAGCACGCGCTTACATCGTTCGTATACTGTCCAAGTTGGTGTTCCGAACGTGTATGTTTACAAGTTAGCATCTAAAAGAAGGATTTACAAATAAAGTACTTAAAATACGTTGATATAAAGTACTTAAAATACGTTGATACAGTCATCCAAATAATGCTTTACCTTTTACGAATCGATATCATACCAACTGCTCAAATAATAAGGGTAAATGACCCACAATAATACACAAAATCTAATAGGCGTTGTCATTGTTTTTATACTTCGTCATACTAATTGTGAAAATTTTACAGCCTAGTTTAATTTATATCGCAATTTTCACAACTCTAAAAACCTTTGCTCTAGTGGTAACCTTACTATTTCAGTATCCATTACAGTATTTCAACATTGTATAAAATTTTACTAGCTGCAGCGGACGATATACTTGTTTAGAAACAGCAATTTTTCACACGTGACTTTGTGAATTTTCCGGTGGAAATAAGATATTTCACGCGGCAAATAGTTTCTGAATTATTTCTGCTAATGAAAAAAATACGTTTTTTAAATAGCTCCAGTTGTTTTGAGTATTTTCGTTACAAACAGAAATACACATATTTTTCTCTATAATATTAGTATACTACGTAATCGCTAGCAATAGCGTCTTCGCTTGGCTTCACAAAAAGGCTATAATTTATGTTTATTGAGATTAGAAAAACGCGCGTCTCTACTTAATCCCATTGAATTTCTAAAAAACCGGTCTATTGTACGCTGGGTGACGATAGAATTTACGTATTTTACTGTAGAGCTGTTCTGTGACTAGAACATCGTCAAAGAAACTATATTTTTTACGATAGATTGCTCCATATTATGCAATGTGCGTGGGATAATAGATAATTGTGGCAATCCGGGCTTCCGGCACTATAGTCCTTTAACTTATTATTCGCCTCTTTATCCATTAACAATGCTAGATTGTTTACAAACTTATCTGATTATTTTTAGATCCTTAAAAATGCGACTTCACCAGCTTTAGATTAGAACTCGGCATTTAGCTAAAATCCATTCGTCTGCTGACGTCACAAGTATTTATATCCAGCACTGCTTATAAATGCAGCCTTCGCGAACGGGGCTGCGGCTAAAAAGGCCCTGACGAATACACTAATATACACCGTGACGTCATCGCCTTATTCCGCTGCTGACGCGATCCGAAGATTTAGAATACGTATGACTTGTTACTTAGCTATTTAAGCTTTGTGCAAACAATTGGTTTAAGCATTGAGCTACCTCCACTAGGCCTCCCGCGGTGTCATATTGTCGTCCATTATAGCAATAATGCCACAAAATGCCCAGATGGCACGTTTCCCTGCACCTTGATAAAAATAGTTCAACCGTTAACTTTATATTCGTATTTCTAAGAAGTAAGAACAATTGTTTCGTTGGAATATGTTAATTTGAAATTCATGCGCGTGAAAACCTTCAACGAATAAGTAATTCACTTTGGCACGCCCTTGTGATACTGTCAATAATAACCTAAGAATAACATTATGAAGGTCTGAACATCTACAGAACCTCCTGTCCTGATACAAATTTTATTCAAGAAAGCTAATAACAAATTAATTTGATCGTCAGTTTATGTGCCATAAAAAAATATGAAGCACATGGCGCGGTGATCAATAGATGAGTTATTCTCATCTAGTTCCGAAAAGTGTACGGATGACGTCATCATTGTACAGTCAAAAGCACCTAATCTTCTGCCAGTGCGATTTTAGCTCTTATACTTCAACGCTACCAGGTATTTAAGTTATTTCCGAAATGTGTACAGATTTCGATATCATAGAAACGCAAAAATCACAACTCAAATACTTTCAGTGCGAATCTAGCTCTTATTTCTATAGAAATAACAACTATAAAGTCCAATGTGAACTGGCTGGACGGATTTTCTTGTATCTGTCTCTACCAGTACCAACCAACCAGGTATTTGAGTTATTTAACCTTGAATTGACCAAGCAATGGCTTCCTAGCAGGTGGACACCTAACACCGAATGTCGCGTCACCAGTTTATGTCACTGCTAAATTAAATGTTTACACAATTCTAGAAATATTTACTACGAAAACTGTCTACTTAATTCGCTGACGATAATATAACGTTTACGCCTAGAATTCATTCCGTGTTTCTTGAAGAAATCCATATTTACAACTATGTTTGGCGCCGATACTAAAGAAGGTTTTGTATATTTGATAGTAATGATGAATTAACCAAAATCTATAGAACAGGGTTATAATTTCCTCAATACTAGGAAACAATTTATTGAAACAGCAAACTGAATGAATGAGGCCTCAAAATGGAGTAGTATCTACATTAGTATAATTTTTACTGCACTATAATTCATTAATAATTTACCTCCCTAGTCTTGTAAAGATACGAGAACATTCAACAGCGTGAAATGAATGAACAACCATTAAAACTTCAGAAAACTTATGCTTCTCTTCCGCAGTTTAATTTTGGAATCGTGTCCCCAATTCTGTGAGTGCGAGTAATCGTTTATCATACCCCCGAATCCCCCTTTCTCTTTAATTGTGTGTAGACACGAGACGGGAACAGAAGTCGGCCAAGGCCCCCATGCGGGCACGGGCAGGCGAGCTGGCGGGCCCCCGCTATCACGCGGGAAACTTGCTAATATCCTAAAATTGTATATGCGAAAGTAACTATATCTGTCTGTTTGTTTGTTGATCTTTCACGCCAAAATGACTAAGTGCATTTTGATAAAATTTTGCAAGACGATAGATGGGATGGGGATGGATATAATTATGCTACTTTTTACCGCGGGAAACTAACTCATTCCCACGGAAAGACATAGCCGCGAAACCGCGGGGCGGAAAGCTAGTCGATATTTAAAATCGGCATCGAACAGACGCGACTTCGACGACGAGTCTTACGTACAATTGCCTCAACGTCCATTCGAATATCGGCTTTATCGTCTCTAAATAGAGTGTAGAGTTTACACACGTGAAGATGCGCGGGAACCGGATAGTACGATGTTTACATTTACATAAAAACATTCCGGCCGCCGCGCGCCGGCCATTGCGTAACTCTACGTATGGAGACCCCGCTTTATGACGAGGTTTACGGGTTTACCTCATTCGGTTGTCATGGTTCCGATTCTTCGATAGCTTGACCTTCTCGCGAGAATGCTGTAGGAGTAGGAATTAAGCTTTTGAACTTGAGCTAAAGTAAAGGTTAATGTCGCGAAACATCAGACTGTTTTTATTCTGTATAATCAAAAATATCCTTATCATAATTTATAATCATAACATTACATACATCGTTAATAACAGCCATCATTTCTAAGAGCCATTTTAGTATTGTGTATTGCTGTATTAACTAACAATAAGCACTTCCTAAATTGCATTACACAAAAATTACCATATCACTCTACTACTAGCTTTTTCAGTTAAGGTAGTCCTAGAAATAGCCAGTTCATTTCATGATTTTATAGATACCGATTCGGCATGGAAGTATCTTTTAAATATTTTAAAACAACAAGTTCATATCTCTTATCAAGTCAGCATTCTGAATGAGAGTGAGATCATCACCGAAAATTTGTTGTAATTTATTTTATCAATCACTTGTCCTTCCTACATAAATGTTTATAAAATTATGTTGACATTTGTACCTTATGATATCATTTGTACAAGATATTTTGGTGTATTTAGAGGAAATAAAACATTGCTAATTAAGTTCTGATTAGGTACTCATTTCAAATCTGTTGTATTTTGATTCATTATTACAATTTAGCTGAATTTTATTGCTTGGTTGTTAATAATTTAGCCTTGACGCATACAAACGCTAACTAAATTATACTGAAGTAATAAGTTTCTTATCCTACTTATTAAAAATACGAGACATAGGATAAACGTGATTTTGAAGTATTTTTGGATCAACTTTGAATTGAGGACAATTTTATGTGACCTAGTTTTACATTTATCATTTGCGTGTGACTGCTCTACTTATGCGTAATAGAACCATAACATTCCTTATACCTATCTCTTTATGCCGATTCCCAAGAAGATGATACATTGAAATTATCATTTGAGTTTGGTTAAGACAATACAGACAGAATCACTCGATTGTCTGTCTGACAAGTAATATGATTCAATGTTTTGAAGAGCACGTAAATCCGCCAATTCTAGTCTTTTGCTCAGCAAAGCGATGGCCACAAACTATGTCAGTGTCAGTGTAGTATCCTTTTAGGTAGCTAAAAAGACTTACACGAGGGTCGTTCGCCAATTCGACAACCCACATTGCAAAAGCGAAACAAACTTCCTCTTTTACTTCACCTTGGCATTTGTTATAAAATAAGTTATCATTAATTTGTATTAAAATATTTATTTTTGTGCATTTCCGCATGATGTAGGCTTTTACCTACATAAGTTATATTTCCGTCATCGTCATAGCATCACTAACAATTGCATTCTTCCTTCCAGTTTGGACAAGAAGACCAAAGACTGCACCCAGGCTGAGAACCTCGCTCGTCATTACGAGACCCGCTTCACCGAGGAGAGTAACAAGTACAACGCGGCACTTGTCGACAAGAAGAAGGCGCAGGATGAAGCCAGGGTAAGATAGAACTTCCTGCTGTCTCATCATCAATCCCCCTTGCTCATAGAACTGCTGCTGACTCTAGTATCAATACTTACACGGCGGTATTGGGAGCTTGATATTGAGCTTGTTTAAAAACATTCTCCACTTCCAAATCTCCACAGATCGAACCTAAGCTTGCCTTTTACTTTTAACTATATTTGATGTAAGCTTTTACCTGAAGAAATGCGAGTCAAGGGTATCGATTGAGTCATGCTCGTCATGCTATTCTAAGGTGTGCCCTCACTTTTTCAACACGCAATGTCGAACTACAAGATAAAGATCTCTTACCCTACGATTTCAACTTTCTTAAAGTTCGATAGCCAATATTTAACGCATCATCTGATTATTTAGGCAACATTCTACTTTATAGTCATTTCTATCTAATAATTGGCTACTTTCCAACTAGTCAAATCAGCAACTTTTTATGAAATGTCAAAAACGCTTTTTTGTATGAAAATAGTAAATTATGACGTCACATTTTAGTAAATATTGACTAATCAAATCAATAACTTATTTACTTTTAATTCAATTATTAAAATCTAAATGTGCATTTTTTTTTAATGATGAATGAAATCCACAATATTTTTAGCCATTAGTTTTAAGTATAAACGTTTTGAATTTTTTAAGATACCCAGTCAAGTACCCAATTGCGATTTTTATACTTTTTTACCATCTATACTATTGATAATCTAAAAACAATGACAAACCTTAGCCGCCGTTGTAACTAAACAAGAAGAGCAACATATTCATTCAGTCCATGATTCAGACATTACATTATACACGCATGAGTGGGTTCATAGGTTCATTACCTCGATACGTTACACTCTCGCTTATTACAAAATCGAGATAATCGCTATTTGTTTTGATGTGTTCAATGAATTACGAAATCGAGATAATCGCTATTTGTTTTGATGTGTTCAATGAAAATGTTTCTAACAAATGCTACGTAGTTTTATGACGTATGTTTCCTTTTAGTTTGTTGTAATTACTGCAAAGAGAGTCGTTTCAAAAATAATCGCGATAAATTTTGCTGATAAGTACCGTAATTCTATATGGTACCACTTGCAGATACAAGAATTAATTGTATTTTATGAAAGAGATGAAGAGATGAATGAAAGAGTAGAAAACAAACGGTGATATTTCCAAAACAAACCATCCTAATGAGAAATAATTAGACACAAAACATACATGCGTTTTTGTTTAGCAAACGATATTCCTTTTTACATACAAACTAGTTTAAACTAGACTAGATTCTTTCTCGTTGGAGTAGACTAAGTTATATTTTTGTGTTAATTCACTTAGTACCTACTAGCTACCTACAGAATACATAAAGCTATTCCGCAATATAATTTGCGCTATCCTCCTAACACATTGTTGTTCATCTCTTAATCAGACTGTTACAAAATCACACCTTATCATCACAATCTATCTCCATTGTCCAGGAGCTGGCCAAAGAGCTCGAGAAGCTCAAGAAGGTGTACGCCGACACCCGCAAGACCTTGGAAGAGGAGATGCTGTGCCGCATTGACATGGAGAACACCGTCCAGAGCCTGCGCGAGGAGCTGTCGTTCAAGGACCAGGTGTTCCAGCAGGAGCTGCAGGAGACCCGCACGCGCAGACAAGTGGAGATCAGCGAGATCGGTGAGTGATCCAGGTGTTGAATGACTGTGGAGGTGCTGGACCGCATTGACATGGAGAACGACGTTTGACGACCCCCCCATTAATTAGACGCAGCGAAGACGATCTTGACCTGGGTTTAATTTGCGGTCAGGCAAATATTTTAATGATTAAACTAATTCTGTACCTGGGTCCTTTATGCTTGTTTCTGCGTCCAAGGTCCATGGCATCCCAACATATGGAATCCTAGCGGGAACTATGGGTGTGATCGTATATTCATTTGCAGACGGTCGGTTGGCCCAGCAGTACGAGGCTAAGCTCCAGCAGTCGCTCCAGGAGCTCCGCGAGCAGCAGGAAGCCAACATCAAGGCCAACAGAGACGAGATCGAGGCCATGTACGACGCCAAGGTATGCCATTCCACATAACGGGCCAGAATAGCAATAGTTCACGTTTAGGGACGCCAATGTCATTTATAGCAACGGCCTGTTGTTGTGGCTAATAAAACAGCCTGAAAGTGCAGACAATTTTACTCAATTATTTAATTTCTTCTTTATTAGATGTCTGCAAAAAAAAAAACAGACTTTCTCATGAAATATGATAGCTAGCTATGCTAAGGTGTAGACTATTTTGCTTATAGGTATCAACGTTGATTTCAATATTTGTGTTTCATATTACAAAAATCGCACCTGTATTCATACCTACATTTCACTTCTTTCGTTCACCTGATCATTAATTCTTCGCTCACCAATCCATCAATCATAACCAAATACACGCGTGTACTTATCAGCAAAACCTACAGATAAAGAACCTGCAAGCGGCCGCCAACCGAAACAACTCGGCCGCTAACGTCGCCGTGGAGGAGCTGCGCACCATGCGCACGCGCATCGACACCCTCAACTCCACGCTCAACGACCTCGAGAACAAGAACGCCGCCTTGTCCAACCGCTGCAGGGAGCTGGAGCGACAGCTGGAGGGAGAGAGGTTGGTTAATATCACTGCTAGTTTTATTGGTCTGAGAACTTCGTAAAAACCGCGCGCTCGCTTTGCTCGCGATATAAGTTCATTGCATGTTTCTCGATCAGTAATTCAAAATGTCGCACTCGCTACGCTCGTGTCGCGATATGAGTTAATATACCTCGATCGTTAATCCGAAATGTCGCGCTCGCTACGCGGTGTCGTGATATAAGTTAATATACCTCGGTCAATATTTTGAAATTGCGCTCACTACGCTCGCGATTTTAGTTAATCTACCTCTATTAGTAATGTGAAATTTCACGCTCACTACGCTCGCTATATGAGTTAAGATACCTCAATCAGGAACGCAGAATATCGCGCTCGCTACGCTCGCGATGTTAGTTAATATACATTAATCAGTAATGTAAAATGTTGCGCTCGCCACACTCGCGGTAAATATGAATATGCCTCGATCAGTAATGCGAAGTCTCGCGATATGAGTTACTATATCTTGATAGGTGTCGTGATATCTTGCACTCGCAATATAATTTATACCCATATTAATAAAGTATGAATGATTTGCTCCTTAGGGCCAGGCACGCGGAGGACCTGGCCGCGCTGGAGCAGGAGCTGGCCCGACTGCGCGACGAGATGGCGGCGCAGCTGCGCGAGTACGCCACGCTCATGGACATCAAGATCTCCTTAGACCACGAGATCGCCACCTACAGGGCGCTGCTGGAAGGAGAGGAGGACAGGTAACCTTGCAAAACCTAAATTACCATCCCCTTTTTAAAATCAATCAATTTCAATGTGCATTATCTCAATCAAATGTGGTTTCCAGGCTGAACCTGACGGCGCAGTCCCCGGGCCGCTCGGAGTCCCGCGCCTCCGCTAGCGGAGTGAGCAGCGGGGGGCGTCACACCCCCGGCCGCCGCGCCACCCCCCTGCGCGCCGCCAGGAAGCGCACGCTGCTGGACGAGAGCGAGGAGAGGAGCCTCACCGACTACAACGTCACCTCCTCGGCCAAGGGGGACTTGGAGGTCGCTGAGGTCTGCCCCGACGGCACCTTCGTCAAGATACGCAACAAGGGGAAGAAGGTTAGTATCTAAGTCAAGAAAATAATTTGAAATCAAGTTCAAACTTACTAACTCGCTTCGCTCGCGATATGAGTTATAATATACTTCAAGCAGTGACTTGATATTTGGCGCTTGATTCGCTTACGATATGAAATTATATATTTGGACCGATAACGTGAAATCTCGCGCTCACGTCGCTCGTGATACTTCAAGAATTAAAAAAAATCATTATATTTTCTATCCCACAGGAGCAAAGCCTGGGCGGTTTCCAAGTGATCCGCAAGGCCGGTGATCAAGAGACCGTGTTCAAGTTCCACCGCACCGTGAAGCTGGAGCCGGGCGCCGTGGCCACCGTGTGGTCCGCAGACGCGGGCGCCGACCACGACCCGCCCCGGGACATCGTCATGAAGGGACAGAAGTGGTTCGTCGCAGACTCCTTCACCACGCAGCTGTTCAACACCGACCAGGAGGTGAGACCATCAAAAACACCAGAAAATAAGTCGTTTTCAGGTTCCATAGGCGACAATTTGAACTGACATCCAATGGGGCTTACAACTTTCACATGGTCATCGGTCCCACACTGTGCTTTTCGAGGTGTAGCCATCACTCAAAAACATTTCGTACCTGTTGATCTAAGGTTTAAAAACTCAATATAAACTTATACAAAATAGCTAACTATCCATGCCTTTCCAGGAGGTGGCTGTGTCGGAGCGACAGCGGCGGCAGATCAGCACGAGCGCGCAGCGACACCGCGAGCTCGCGCACAAGTACCCGCGCAGGGAACAGGTACGGATACGGATAATATCGGAATGTATATGAGCAATTCTGGGGAAGGTATATGAGCAATTCTTAGGAATATTATATGACCAATTCTTGATCAAGTATATGAGCAATTCTTGGTCACGTATATGAGCAATTGGGTACTTGACTGGGTAGCTTAAAAAATTCAAAACGTTTATACTTAAAACTGATGGCTAAAAATATTGTGGATTTCATTCAACATTTTAAAAAAATTGAAAATTTAGATTTTAATAATCGAATTAAAAGTATATAAGTTATTGATTTGATTAGTCAGTATTTACTAAAATGTGACGTCATAATTTACTATTTTCATACAAAAAAGCGTTTTTGACATTTTATAAAAAGTTGCTGATTTGACTAGTTGGAAAGTAGCTAATTCTTGGTCACGTATATGAGCAATTCTTGGTCACGTATATGAGTAAGTCTTGGTCACGTACATGAGCAATTCTTGGTCACGAATATGAGCTATTCTTGATCACGTGTATGAGCAATTCTTGCTCACGTATATGAACAATTCTTGGTCATATTCTAGTTCTTTTTCAAAACTAATGTCCCTGTAATTTCCACAGCTGGGCGAGATCCGTGAGGGCGACGAGAACTGCCGCATCATGTAAAGCTCCGGAGCAACACACACACATAACACACGCGTGCCTACAGCGCTCCTGACCACACACACACAGGCGTTACACACACCGAACATGTTTCAAATTGGAATACAACTTGTTCTGTGTTTGTATCACCTCACGCTGGGTTCGCATCTGTTCAAATATCAACGCAGTCGTTTAGGATAAGGAAAGTCAGATGAATGTCTGTACTAACACGCCTTGTTTATGGTTCTGCACTAACATGTTTGTAAACTGTGTTGATAGGTATGAGACATTGATTATTTAGCGTATCTTTAGTATCCTTAAAAATTTAAATTCTTTACTGATAAACGGTGTCTTTTCTGCGAACATTTGCGAAGCCAGCCCTGCATTTATTGGTGCGGTTTTTACATGATTTGAGTTTTTAATTATTTGAATAAAGAATGTTATTAAATGTTTTGGTGACCTCGAAATTTTCTTCATGTGCAATGATAAATGCCGAAAACAGCATCCCCAAGGCAATGGGGTAAAGATAGAGTAGAATTTCGATGCCACCAACTCATTTCTAATGCCACAGAATTACGGTTCAATATTGCACAAAACATGACATTTCTAGCTGCAAGGGGCAGCGTCGCGAAACTTGTGCATTATTGAAATAGTAATTAAAAATGCACTGCCGCATACAGCTTCCCAGCCTGATCAGTGAACTAAGTACAAATTTTGATGTTCACATTAAGGTAAGTATAGATTTATTGAAGTTTTATTATAAGCCCACCCCCTAATACGCACTAGATAATAAGTTTTTTTTCATCCCATCTATTCGAAAACGACGACTTTAATCGCATATAAGTGCGCCTAAAGTTGATGCTTCTAAGCGACATAGGTACTATTACTCTACTCTTTGCTAGAGACTGTCCCAGCAGGGTAAAAATGAGATTTTAATCCTCTTTATGAAAAAAAGTGCGATTAAAATAACTTTTAATCGCACTTTTTGAATTTGGAACATCTTTTTCTTTTTTCTTGATTTGGCATGACTGATGCGGAGTGAAAACAAAATAGTTAGATGTCGAATTCAAATAATGGTATACTGGCTGGTTATACTGCGCGACGGCTGATAAAATAAAAATAATTGAAAATGCACGAACTACGGCACGAGTGGGCAGCAGGGTTTTATAGGGAGCCCGTATATTCGACTCTTTTTACGAATTATTAAATATTCAAAATGAGGTCTTCTAGCAGTGAAATTACCTATAACATTCTTATTATTTTATATTTAAATTTACAAGTGTTAGTTAGGCGCCTTTTTTTCTCATAGAGGGGGATGAAAAGTAGAGTGTATCACTCGGGAGTAAAAATATTTTTGGCTCGGGCGACGTACTTTGAATCCCTCGCTACGTTCAGGATTCTACTTTAGAATCCCTCGCTACGCTCGGGATTCTACTCTAGAATCCCTCACTTCGCTCTGGATTCAAAAAACGCCCTCGCCTTAAAAATATTATTTTACTCCCACGTAATAAAATCTACTATTTTTTTATCAATGGATCCAATTTTTTTCAGGCACGTAGATGAAATCTACTTAACTATGTTAGTGACCCGAACTAGAAACATTGTTTAGAATAAGTCTGTTGACGGTCATTTAGGTTTTTGTCTAGTATAAGTTGCAGTCTTCATTTCTGATATTTTTTAAAACAGGTGCAAGTCTCAAATGCAAGGCTCTCGAAAAGTAAAGCAGCATTTATCAAATGGATTTTCCTAAATATTAAGTTTATTTCGTATTTGGTTGGTAATTAACTATAATTGATAGTATGTATGTATTTATAAAAATGTAATTCACACACATGGCTTTCTTTGGTTTATGTTTTAAATCACGAGAGGATAGAATCTGATTTGTTTTTCTTTAATTTTCAATAATTATATTGTAAAGTTAATAATCATTATACCTTTTGTAACACGGACGCAGTAATTATCTTCCATGTGTAAAATACATATTACGTGAAATAAAGATTATATTTAGGTTTAAATGTGTGTTTTTATTTTACGCCTAACCCGCTGCCTGCTCTTTGATTACAGAAGTGGATGTTATATCCGACCAAGTGTTACTAGTTATTATTCTGTGACCAAGTCCAACACATTCCAACATGAATGTGTGCAGACTATGTAAAAATAAGAATGTCTATCGAGCTCAATACAAAACTGGCACCAGGCACCAGGCCGGCTACCGTCTTGTGTCGGGGAACAGGCCATAAGCTTCATAAAACAATAGAAATTCAATATCAATACGGAGAAGGCAAGGCACTCAGGTCAGGCCAGGCCGCCAGGCAGTTACAATTACAAGTTTGAAAATACCGCCATCAACAAAAACCGGTATACATGCCTCTCAGTGTTACCATTTCATCTGATAAATTATTACAAAATGATAAACAATAAACCGGTAAACAGAAAATATATCCGAATGTTGTCGTTTGCCTTGGACAGCTCATGGTATAGTTGCAATAACAGACGGAGAGAGAAAATCTAAGTTTATAAAGCGCTATCTCATTCTTTCCTTTTGTCAAATTCTTCTTTCACAAAAAAAAACAGGTAAATGAACTGTCAGTATGTCTCACATAGTTTGTATATTTGTAATTGCTTATTCCGTTAAAATATTAATGTGTATTGCAATATTAAAGGTCGTAAAAAACAATAGGATCTCCACAACACCTTAGCTCTCTTTACCAGGACAAGACCGGAATGTAAATATTTTAGGTTATAATTTCATACAAGAAGTTGGTTCCTTCCCTTCTTGCAAACATCCAATGCAAATGCTTCAAAGTATCTTCCAAGTTTATAAATCAGTAGAATTGTTTGCTGGTCTCAAGAACTTAAAACTAAAAAAAACCCTTGATTTTTTATATATTTTTTGCATTTTGTTCCTTCCTATACAGTTTCGTCGTATGGTTACTTTCTTACTACTTATTACTAGTAAGTACCTACCTATAACAGTTTTATTTTTATTTTATTATTTAAAACTAAATTCTTTTAAGAGTATTTTCTACTCATGAAACTGACTGAAAAATTATTCCTAGTAATATTTTTTTTAACATAATGAATAATTACTTCCAGGCACCTATTGTCCTCTTAAAATATTTGCACTTTTATAATTTATTTTTGAACCAAGAGTACCTATAGATAGGTATAAATTTACATCACTGCTTATTGGACTATTGACTATTTATTATCTGTAATATAATTGTTTACATTTTTCTAAAGTTCAACAATGTAACGAAATAGAACTTCATATGGATAAATATATTTTTCACAAAGCTATGTTGGAATGACATAGGTACATAGGCTTAACACGGGGAAAAAGGCTCATGCCTTCAGGAAAACTCATATTAATACCTAGCTAAGGACAACCTCCCGCGATCTCAGTTATAGCACAGCAGTGCAGTGCTCCGAATGGATCATGTCAAGTATTGTTTTTAATTTTTCTGTTCCCTATCAAAACTAAAATACCCCATAAGCTATGACAAACAATGGAACAAAAAAAAAACATCCTGTATATGTACCTAGTTCCTTTTCTTCCAATATTAATTCATACCTAGCACACCATTGTAGAATAGCTGAATAGAATAGAATAGAATTTACAATTTAGTACTGTACAGTGTAGTTCAGCTAACTACTTACCTAGCGCTTCTGACATAGGTCACATTCTTTAAATGATAACCATTTAGGTACTGAATATTGAATGAATACCTACCAAGTTTTTGAATTGATGATGATGACACAAAACAAACTTTATATTTATTGTCCACTAGCAGACCCGGCAGACTTCGCCCTGCCCGGAAAAGCAACGCCACATTAAGTAAGATATTGTCCCTCATTTCCCGCTCCCTCCCGGCCCTTACTTCCCTCTCCCTCCCGGCCCTCACTTCCCTCTCCCTCCCGGCCTCACTTCCCTCTCCATCCCGACCCTCACTTCCCTCTCCCTCCCGGCTTCACTTCCCTCTCCCTCCCTTAATCGAAATCAACTTAAATTACTCGTAATAAATATTTTTTCGAAATAAATGTTCCCCTACAAAGTCGTATGACATTATTTGCTGCGAGGTCCAGAGGACAGTGCAGCAGCCAGTTTTTTGTAGCACTCTTAGCAACACCCTTCGCAACGCATCGACACTTAAACAACTCAAAAAATATATGAAAGAAAATAGCATTGTGATTGTGAGTGCTAAAAATCGACACAAATATGTAAAAAGTTACCTTTAGGACCATTTTGTCCACTTCCTAAAATGTCGACTCCCCATTCCCAAAAAGTTGAGTTTCCTAAAATGTTGACTTCGCAAAATGTTGATTATCCATTTCCCAAAAAGTTGACTTCCCAAAATGTTGACTTTTTTTTCCTTCGCCAAAGAAGGGGTCCGGAACTTAGAAAAGTTTTGATTGATTTTGTATGGACCATCGACTTAGCCGAATTTTCGAGTGCAATTAGTATGGCAGCTGGACTTGTAAAATTTTCAAGAAAAATCAGTATGGCTGCTGGACTTGTAAAATTTTCAAGAAAAATCAATCGGGGGGCCCAGCCCCCCGCAATAAATAAAAAAAACACTACAACTGTCAAACTTAAAACGGCCATATCTCGGAAACTATCGATCCTAAGGTACTGGTGTGTAGGGACAAATGATAGGTCTTGACGAGATCTACATTTCGAATGACAGCTGTCAAACTTAAAACGGCCATATCTCGGAAACTATCGATCCTAGAGTAATGGTGTGTAGGGACAAATGATAGGTCTTGACGAGATCTACATGACAGATGACAGCTGTCAAACTTAAAACGGCCATATCTCGGAAACTATCGATCCTAGAGTACTGGTGTGTAGGGACAAATGATAGGTCCTGACGAGATCTAAATTTTAGATTACCGTTTCACATTTGACAGCTGTCATCTGTCATGTAGATCTCGTCAGGTCCTATCATTTGTCCCTACACACCAGTACTCTAGGATCAATAGTTTCCAAGATATGGCCGTTTTAAGTATGACAGCTGTCATCCAAAATATAGATCTCGACAAGACCTATCATTTATCCCTACACACCATTACTCTAGGATCGATAGTTTCCGAGATATGGCCATTTTAAGTTTGACAGCTGTCATTCGAAATGTAGATCTCGACAAGACCTATCATTTGTCCCTACAGACCAGTACTCTAGGATCGATAGTTTCCGAGATACGGCCATTTTCAGTTTGACAGCTGTCATTTGAAATGTAGATCTCGTAAAGACCTATCATTTATCCCTACACACCATTACTCTAGGATCGATAGTTTCCGAGATATGGCCATTTTAAGTTAGACAGCTGTCATTCGAAATGTAGATCTCGACAAGACCTATCATTTGTCCCTGCACACCAGTACTCTAGGATCGATAGTTTCCGAGATACGGCCGTTTTCAGTTTGACAGCTGTAGGATATAGTTTTTTTTTATTGCGGGGGGCTGTGCCCCCCGAGCCCCCGCTTTTCGGGGGGGGCGCATTGATTTTTCGCCAGAGTCCCTTTAAACTTATCCATCTCTCGAAATTTGAAAAATTTTACAAGTCCAGCTGCCATACTAATTGCACTCGAAAATTCGGCTAAGTCGATGGTCCATACAAAATCAATCAAAACTTTTCTAAGTCCCGGACCCCTTTGGCGAAGGAAAAAAAAGTCAACATTTTGGGAAGTCAACATTTTGCGAAACTATGAAAAGTCAACATTTTAGGAAACTCAACTTTTTGGGAAGTCGACATTTTAGGAAGTGGACAAAATGGACCTAAAGGAAAAGTTAAGCGATATCATTATTGACTTAAATTCCAATCGTAATTTGGACTGGGCAAGCCCTGTTGTAGTTCACGGCTAGATGTCGCTAACGTCGCTATGACTTGTAATAAGAAAGACTATAATAAATTCGTCACTTCAGCTACCACCTCGGTAGCTCAGTGGTAGATCATTTATTATTTCTTTCATTCATATTATAACTCAAAATTGGAAAAGGGCCAGGTGGATAGGGATACGGCATAACGACTAAATTCTTTAAGGCAGGTGGAACTCTCGTACTGAGTGAGCTTCAGGAGGTGTTTGATTCCAAATCGACTAGCAACACACAGAGGTGATCTAATGAGGCGTCTTTATGAAGCCGTAACGATGAAGACGATGAACGACGTCCAATTACAAAACCAGCAGACTAAACATATCCACCTGCGTCGAGGAGTGCAACAGGGTGATGTCATATCGCCGAAACTGTTCTCTAACGCTTTAGAGAATATGTTCAAGACGATGATGGAATGGAATTAAAGATTGTGGCCACGGATCTAAGGGCGACCACACTCATGTCTCACTTACGATTTGCAAACGATATCGTCATTAAGTCATTATGTGTGTATGGCTGAAATGTTGCAAGATCTTCTAAGAATTCCGGACGGCCTAGAAAATGCATCACAGGATGTCGGCTTCTGGAAGAACTTAGATAAAACAAAGATCATGCTCGGTTCACACACAATTTCGCTTTCGTTCACGTTGATCTAAGATCGGTAGCCGTCACCCGTACCAACAGATAATCTCTCAAAGTCCTTTTTGAAATTCCGATTATCTGTCCCTAAAGCAGAATTTCGATAAGGAGAACAGCTGGGCTGGACAGCATTCGGGAAACTGATGTAACCACTCACAGTGACTATACTAGTCCACCTATTTAAGGTCTCAGATTTGCTTGGTATTTCTCTGAGTGATCGGATACGATACGAAACTTTCTCTTATTTCTCATAATTTTAAGTCTGATAGAGCTCTGAAGAGGCTGTGGGCGAAGAAACGATGTCCATACAGGCAGGTTCTACGAGGCCTCAAATCGGCAAACGTGTGGGGCGTTCTGAAACTACTTACGAGTATTTGTGGGGTGATGATGTTCGTAAGGCAGCCTGCAAAGATTAGATGAGCAGAGCTTTGCAAAGATTTGAAGACTGAGCTCAGTGGCGTGCTATGGAAGAGGCCTATGTCCAGCAGTAGCCTGGCACAGACTCGCTTGTTACGTCACTCTAGCTGATTATTGTGATGGCAGTTATCAGTATAGGAAAGAATGGACGGTGAAATGTGCTACAGTGGATAGATGACATAAATGGGGTATGGTCAGTGCGACGCAGCGGGCCCAGGCTTGCCACCTTGACCCAGGTGGGGTGGGCGTAGCGGCGCAATAGGTCACGACGCGGCGTGGGGGAGGGGGGGTGTTTGGGCGGGCGTAGTAGCGTAGTGACGTCACGGGCCCGTATCGACCCCGGCCGCCGTCATAACACCCCCCACCGCGGCACCCGTAGCGCCGCGCATCTACGCAGCGCGCCGGCCGGAAGTATGCCGCCACTAATGGAAAACATTGCTCGCCTTGATGAGATCCGCGACCCCCCGCACCCTGCGGATTACGCGTGACACCTCGACATGGCCGCCGTAATCTCCCTGCCATCTGCGATCCCACGCAATGATCCGCTTTAACGCAACTGCTTTCACTATGTTTACGTTGCGATTTGATTCAAGATATTGATAGCCAATTTGTTGAGTTGACTATCGCTTTTGTTTATCTATTGGATGGATTGTTTCTGCGAAGCCTCCACTCCTCGTTGTAACAAGTGCGCAGTTATGGCAACTGCGTAGCATGGTAGCGGGCGCGGGGTGGAGCTACCCTCGTATTTTTTTCGCCTCAGTCCTTGACCCGGATTCGGAATCGGAAGGCCCTGTTGACTCGCTTCAGCTCGGATATATTCAGAGGCTTCAGAGGCAATAAATTTCCATTTAGTTGCTCTCTCTGTTTGTTTCACGTTTTGCTTGGAGTAGGAACTCGCCCGCTTAATTAAATAATCGCCTCAAACTACACCGCGATTCATCATTCTGGGCATTAATAACATTTTGGTCGTTTCGTGTTATACTCATAGTATAACTTACAAGCTTCTGAAACTGCTAGTAATATGTATCATAAACGCGAAAGTTTGTAAGTATGGTTGGATGGATGTTTGTTACTCTGTCACGTCTAAACGGCTGGAGCGATTTTAATAGGTACGGAATGGAGGTTACCCCGGGAAAATGCCTGATTCTCTCAGGAAAACTCAGTAAGCCGCGGGTGCAACCGCGGGGCGGAAATCTAGTTTGAGATAATTTACCTCGCTAAAAAGAAGATGTTACTTCTGAATAATGATGCTTTCAAAATGCGAAAGTATCAGTCTAGTCTAGAAGTTATGTTATGATTATGAATTTATGAACATCTTTTCAATTATAATTTTATTACCTACTTCCATCTAATGATAAAATTGTTTCTTTCTAGGCTGTCTCTCCCCAATGTAAGATTCCATTCATTTTCATTTGGGAGAGGAAGATGTTTTATGGATGCTAAACAATTCACGAGCGACAGAATCAACATGATTTGAAATTCAAACAATGGCTGAAAACGTTGGAGAAATTGTACTTCCGGCCACGAAACGATTCAAAAAGATTCCCATCTACGTAGTGGAAGAACACAATGACGCACTTCAGTTTATTTACTCCGCAATAGGGGGTAAGAAACTGCCGTTAGAGGGCACCACTTTAGTGCACTTGGACGCCCACCCAGACTTGCTCATAGATCGTAAACTGATGGGGGCGGACGCTCGAGCGGGAAAGAGTTTACTGCCCATGCTACAGATTGAGAACTGGATAGTGCCGGCGGCGGCGGCCGGCCACCTGGCGCGCGTCGTGTGGCTGCGACCACCCTGGGCCAAGCAGTTCACTGACGGCACTCGCACCATACACGTCGGAGATCATCCCACAACGGGCCTCCTACGCGTCGACAGCAAAGAACCTTATTACCTCTCAGACGCTTTATATTCACCGGAGCTCATCAATGAAAGAAAGTTTACACTCACAGTTGCCGAACTCTCCTACCCGTCATTTACTTCGGAGACTTCCAAACAAACCGTGCCGGAGCTAGCGGAAAATATCAATATATCGCAGCCGTACGTTCTTGACATAGATCTAGATTTCTTCAGCACTGGCAATCCATTTTTATCGTTGTACGAGAATATTGGATTGTACGATCGTTTGGAACCAATATTCGGGTTCAAACTTCCTGCGAGCTCTGACGACGTGGAGAAAGTTACCGCATCGCGCGAGGCACAGCTGCAGGAACTAGAAAAGTTATTCCAGCATCTCGAGGAGCACGGCAATCTGGAGACGTATGGAGGGGAAAAGTCTCAACTGTTTGATAAAGTTAGTAAACTTCGCGCCTTATTTTCTTTGGTACTGCAATTTTCTGTGTCATTTACTAGTGTCTGTTTTAGGTGTGTAGCATAGCGGATGCAGTGAACGAGGAAGCTTCGAGACTAGATGAACCACCAGACTGGTGGGCGGTGTTCGCTGGAGGCTGTACCCGCGACCAGGGTGGTCTGCCGCATCACATCAGCTCCGAAGAGGAAATTAAGAAGATGATACATGAAGCCCTGGCACCTCTACTGCGCAGTTTGCCTCCTCCCATTTTGATTACAGTAGCGAGATCCACAGAGGACGGATATTGTCCCCCGCACCAGGTAATTAGCTTTGAACGATACTTTGTACTGGAAACATAAGGTCGAAAGCAGGCCTAAACCCTCTAAGCCTAAACCCTATAAGACTATTGGCAATTTTGTGGGTATTTGGAGTTTAGTTTAGTATTTGATATCCTTATCTATCCTTTTCCCGCAGGTAGAGATGATCCAGTCCCTTGTTCTCCAGACGCTGAATGAGACATACGATACTGATGAACCTGCATTACATTACCTCACTGTCAATACTTATTAATAAATTTGCCAAAACATTACAAAGCGTTTTTTTTTTATTTAATCTAGGCAACGCTTTCTAACCATTTGCGAAATGAAGAAAGAACAAAAGAGTTCGTCAGTTTTTAAGTGAGCCCGTTCCATCATTGATTGATCTATGTGGACGTACTATGCCTGATTTTAATAGGCCTTTTCTGTCTGTCCCTGACTTGACCCAAATCGCCGTCAAACTTTTATTGTCCCTGAAACATGACCTGCACAAAAACTTTACAAAATATAGGCCTATTCTTCATCCATGGTTACGACTATGTATGGTGTAAATGTGAAAAATCTCGTTTAACAGAGATCAGAAGTGGGATTCAAAATTGAATTTGTCGTTAATTCGGCGACAGCGAGGCGCGGCGGCTTTAATCGGGCTAGTGCCAAATGCAGGGCATATTTCACATGAGAATGGCGACAAACACTGTTACACTCATAAATAGAAGCTTGTGTAAAATTATATTGTAACTAAATTTCAGTAGTTACATCATTTCATTTCATTTTTTGGCTAGACAGACGTGTCTATCTAAGTAGATGAATTCAACTTTTATTTAGGTATCTAAATTATAATTCATATAGCTAAGTTTGAGCTAAGTTCATAAAACAGAAATGTTATTCATACTTATAAATATAAACTACAAAACTTAGTAAGCATAAGCAATTTTGTATAGTTGGTAAAGTTTTAATTAAAACTTTTTAGATACCTAGGTACCTACGACTGAAATAGTAGCTTATATATTACTATTTATTACTATAACTTACAATTTATAACTGATTGATACGCTGATTTTATGTTGAATTGAGGAGTACCTATGGGGTTCATGGCTCCTTTCCTTTACTTGAATAATTGCCAAGAAATCGAAATATAATATTTATGTGATATGAATAGATTAAAACTCATTTAAACCATTAACGCATACGAGTCCAAATATGACCACCCATTTTTGATAGTTTATTTTTGTTTAGTTACCTTTACTGAGTGAAAATAACTGATAAAAAAATTGTGGTCATATTTGGACTTGTATGCCGTAAAGGGTTAACATAATCGTACCTACCTAGGTAGCGGGAGATTTATGTAGAGGTAACAGACAAACATTGATACTTTTTCATTTATTATATTACTGGTGTAGATTTTTGCTCTGCTTTCCGGGCACTGGCGTGGCCATTACTTTTTACAACTGGTTTCGGGCCCAAGCTGAATGTGCTCAAATAAACAATCTAGTCTAGCGCAATTTTTTAAAGCGTCGCCGCTCCGCCTCGTTAACTTACATACCTACTTATGTGCTAAGGACTATATTTTATTCGGTTTTTCGAATTAAAATATTGCGTTTGCGTGAATGAAAAATATATTTTTAGACTTTGCAGTTTTGGTACAGGGTGTGCAAAAAGAGTATCGGGTAATCGGACTGGCGTAGGGGTGGCGCTAGGATGGTTTTTTTTTCATTATCGTTACTTAAAAACCCCCTGATTGGCACGCAAAAAACAGTACGGAAATAGTAGTTTATGGATTGTAAAGATAAAGAAAGACTAATCTACTCTACTATCGTGCCTATTGTCTATTTTAGGTCTCAGAGTAGAGTGGAGCTTATTTCGGTAGAGCTACCTACTTACAAATTTTGCCGACGTACCTGTAGTAAAGTAATTTTACTACCATTCATAACTTACGTGTATCTGCTTTATAATAGTAATGCGTACACGTCGGCATTTGATAGCTATTTGTATTCTTTATTGAACTTTGTTTGAGGCGAATAATATTACGTAGGTTTTTTTTTTTGTTCTAGCTAACAATAATGACAATGACTGTGGCGTGCAGTTCTGCGTCAGAATAGCATCACCCCACGTCGTACTACCTACGACTCTGTCGTGTAAGCCGACTATTTATACAGGGTGTTAATTTAATTACGTGCCATAGGTTTAGTTTAGGGAGTGTTTTACTAACGGGTTACGCTAAGCAAGATATGGGCGGCAACGCTCTCTATGAAAGAATTATTTTGCAGCGATCAGCGTTCGCCGCGCTTCGGAAAGCGCGTTAAGTACCTAAGCCTATCTAGATTAGATACATGATCGGCAGGCATTTTTTGACGCTGATTTATTACCTTAAGTATAAATTGAGAAACTATCTAAAAAAACGTACTTTATCTGACAACATTGTTAGTATAGCATAGTATTTTATAGAACTAAGCTAGCTCTTAAAACTTTGTATAAAATCCCTGTTTATGGATAGTAAAGTAAAACAAGCTCCTCTGAATACTGGAACAATATAACTTTTATACTTGTCGAGACTTTGTAGCGGTGTAGGTAGGCACTCAAACTCTAAAATCTTGCAAAGAATATAGTTGAGAATATTCTATGCACGTATTTTTGTAACTAACTGGCTACGGAGGTTGAGAGATAGCGCAGAATATAGGTAGGTAAGGACTTGAAATATTTCTGTAGAGATAGATAGATGAATCCTTTAAAAAAATAAAATAATGAAGTTTTGGGATGGTATGGATGGGATCTAGATCTCCTAGCGACAGCATCATGTAGAATAATCTGGCTAAACGTTCATATGTTGGTGGTTGGTGGTTGCTTTTACCAAAATTTTACAATTTAGAAGTTTGAAATCACAAACTATTTAAATATCTATAGTGAAATAGTCAAAATAATAAGTACCTACGCAAAATATTCATCCCGACGAAAATTTTAGCTTAGACGCTGTTGAAATGGAAAAAGCTTTTGATATTTGTTTGTCTACATAAGTATATAAAATTTAAAGAAAAATATGTATAGGCAAAGCAGGCACAAATAAAAAGTACCTACCCAACTAAGTACCTAAACTAATGTTTTATGTAGGAAATCTGTACCCTCAGTTGGAGGCGCCGGAAAAGGTCATAAAATGTAAACGAATTTGCTTCCAAACTTTGAATTCAGGTCAGCTACAGTTTTATGTTATTGTTACAATTTATACAAAGTAGAGCCTTTCCGATATGTAAAATAATGTTGAAAATATATAGGTTTTAGGGTACAATATTTTAATGCATTACGCTTCCATCACCCCACTGTAGATTCATTTGTATATTTCTGGTTCCAATTTCTATGACATTCCTATTAAATTATTTCACTGTAAACATTAATTTGAAGAGTGTAAGGGAGAACCTCGGGAAAAGATGAAAGTCTGGATGAAAGGTTTTTTTTTTTGTTATTGAGAAGAAACTATACATCAGCGTCATAGCTGATTTTCTCCAAAGTATAAATTGATATTCATCTTTTTTCCTGTGGTTTTTCCCTTGTAGGTTCTCTTTATTTGGAAATATTGAAATAGGTAGGTAATAGGTACACACTCACAAATTTTCGGCTATATTTTCATAGGCACTACCTACTTCAGGCATTACTCTGTTTAATTCTCAATGATCTGATAATTGTCTGGTGAATGTCGTTCGTAGCCAGTCTGGGTCGCAATTTCGGAGCCAGGGGTCAATCGTTCAATAATCTTATTTTACATATATATTTCAATCACATATTACTGTCCATAACATCAGCAATCGGGCAAACAATTTAGTCCTTCAATTGGGGGTAATAGGGGTCAAATGGGAATCGAAGTGACGACACCCGACGGGCAATATAGCTCTTAGTACTACCATTATTACATCACTGCGAACAATACCAAAGGAAAACTTGGCCAATTAGGCACAATAAAAGGTTTGTTTACTATGACTAAGGTATGTGATATGATAATGATAAATGTCCGTTATTAGATGATGACGCATCAAAGGTTTCATATTGAGTCTGATTAGAATCTTCTAGAAAAGACTTACGTACTTTTCGAAGCTCAGTATTTAATAGGTATAAAAATAAACCTTACTGTTAGTAGATCTTAATGTGACTCCTAAACATAAAAAGGTTTTTTTTTAAAATGGCTTCACATCTCGAATTCGGGACGTATTTTGCCAATGACAACGTATTTGTATAAAAAAATAACGATGGTAGAGTCTATATTGAAAAAAAACAACGTGAGTCTAGATATCTTTCTCCTACGAGAGAAAGATACAGACTCCATGAAAATGTAGACGCTTACACGCGCGGATGTTGGTTACAATAAAACATAAATTCAATTGGAGCCAAATTTAAATCGGTTGTACTTCTACCCGACTCTCTTTATGTAGAACAAAGGACAGGACAATATTAAAACAAGGAACGATGTATTCGCATCACACAGAATGTCATGAATCTTAAACGTCCTGCGCCCGAGTGGCCGAGTGGAACCCAAGCTTACTTGTATTCACAACTAAACGTATTTATTTGTTCCTAATTCGTTATAATTTATGTTTATTTTTGTTTTTAGTTGTAAGTCGTGTCTTAATTAATTAATTAATTTCATTGTAAAATAAATAAATAGTAGCAGATCAACAATATAATTATTGCGTGCATACAAATGACGTAAGTAGGTAAAATGGCGTAAGTAGACTTATTACAAAGATTTTTCTGCACCGAATACAAACCATTTGTATTTTTTTAATAAGAAGTATTTTTAAATAAGTGGATTCAAATATTTCAAATCTAGAACAATGTAACCGAGCAACACTTGACCGAAGTCATAGTACGTGAGACCTTGGATCCCAGAAGGGTATACCATGAATCTTATTAGCCATATGTACGAATTAGCATACTCGCAGTCCGTACCGCCTTGATCGAATTTCAAAAGCATTTTTTTATTTATATATGCGAGGAAATTATACAACGGATGGACGAGTGTTCCTTTTTTTGCTCACATAGGGAATAAAATCGTGCCGCACGCTACCTGAATCTACAAACACGGAATACAGGATGTAAAAAAAATACTGCGTTCCTTCAAACCATATGAACTAGGTACTTATAGTACTAAACAACTTTCCAAAGGCACAAAATTTTTAGTTCGTGATTTCTTTTGCCATCTCCATAAAAAAAAACGAGGTAAAATTTATGGACTATGGGAAAGTTGTTTAGCAGTCAGTAGAACATGTGGTTTGAAGGAGCGCAATACTTTTTTTACACTCTGTATATTCAATATTTTTATATCACTTTGTGTTCTCCGCTCGGCGAGTTTACGACGCTTTATGATTTATGTATTACTCTGATTGTGGATACTTGGAAACGTCAAACACGAAGATTATAAAACGGTTTACGGCCTCTTGAAATATGTAAGTCATACTGCTCGACAGTGCAGTAAATTAAAATATAATGATGTTAATGACATGAATGTGCGGTACCGGTAGTACTATTTATAGCGTGCTATAGCTCAGGGGATGTTTTAGTATCGACAGGATCACATGAACAAATACATATGTAAAAAAACCTACTCAAAAAAGTATTTTTACTTCCAACCCTATTTTAGTATTTTGTTTTTAATCAAAATGCTCCGATTTACCATTTCCACCACCGATCAGTCTGGTTGTCAGGTGACCTTCGGAACACGGTCTTCTCGTAGGTAAAGATATCAAAGGATCAGCAAAATATTGAACTACTTACTACTACTATGAGTGCCTTTCTACCTTTCTCCATTAAGTAATCTTTGAATGAGCTGACAAGTCCTCTAGAAAACGCTTTTGTGGTGGAAGTGGAAGATGCTCAGTTGTCGGCGACTATTCACGAAACTTGAGGTGTTTGTGGGCAGGACACTTGGCTTGACGGGATGACAAACGGTAGACCAAGGCAGTAATGAAGTAAGTAGCTTCAGAAACAACATAGCGACCAGACGGACAGACCACCCAGATGGACGAATGACATAGTGGTAATCGCTGGTGAGTATTGGATTTGGGATGCATTTATAATCAGTATAGATGGCGGAAAAACGAAGAGGCCTTTCCTTGAGATGATCTAAGCTTAGTTCGGTGGATAAGTTCTAGCGGTCAACAATTTTTTGTCAGGAACTTCACAATTAAACGTGTTTATTTGTGCCTAATTTATTGAAGCGAAGCAGATCAACAATAATTATTGCGTGCATACAATTGACGTAAGTATACGTAATTGCTGCAAGTAGGTAAAATGACGTAAGTAGACCAATTACAAAGATTTTTCTGAACTGGATGGTCTAGGACTCGTACTCCTGTGACTACAATTTTTTTCTTAAACAGGAAGTATTTTTTAATATAGTTTCCCATATAATATTAGTTAGTTACGATGGGATATGTACCAGATAGACAGACAGACTATTTACTCAAAATTAAGTAGGTAGGTCTAGGTAGATAATAGGTATGTGCTGCTGGTAATAACTTTTCTAATATAACGAAAGATTTTCAGTTTTAAGCAATTTCAAATACGGGGTGTAAGGGACAGCGTCCCGCAAACTGATAGGGGTTGCTCAGTCAACGAAACTGAACAACTACCACCAGATTTTTTTTTCAGGAAGTGAAAAATTTGTATGGAAAAGCAATTATTTTTTTTCATTTCCTGAAAAAAATTATAAATGGTGATAGTTGTTCAGTTTCGTTGATTGAGCAACCCCTATCAGTTTGCGGGACGCTGTCCCTTACCTTACACCCGGTATATGCTATAATTTTGACAGAACTTTTAATTGTACAAGTGTTGCCTGCTCTAATATCTTTGATTGCATCTAATTAGTAATTATATGAAATTAATATTATCGGTTGTTATCATAAATCCCATGTCGGCTGTTTCCTGTTTCCTTTTTTACGTGGCGGGTTACGAATCTTCAACCGCTGAGCTAGCGCCACTTTAAAAAAAATTACACACAAAATACGAATTTTTCAATACTTTGTAGGTACTTACACTGAAATAATATAATTATAACGATTATTTATAGGTTTTAATAATAATTACTATCGAAATTGTTATTCAAATCTAAAAAAAACAGCCAGGATAGTATTTGTTTTTAATTATTTCTAAATAATCATCTAGAGACGTGTAAGAAGTAGAGCGTGACGGAAACGACAGAAGTCTGACTGTCGCGCCAGATCAGTGCTACAAGCTAGTACGAGACTGAAGTCGTAATAATATCCGTATTTTGCGAATATTTTTAGTAAAAGTGGCGCTAGCTCTGCTGATGGCTGTTACGTGGCGGGCGCGAGGCGCGTGCGCAGCGAGGCGTGGCGCCCGACCAGACTAATTAATTAATTAACATTAACACTCCGACTATCACAATAATCATTGTTAGTGTTAATGAATTTCAAAACAATGCGATGTTGGTTTTTAGTTTTTAATTTTTAACAAGCTGGTTTTAAGTTTAGGCGTTGACTAGATTTTTTGATTTTGCGGGCCACTATAATATAATAAATATTCTTTTGTGAAAAAAAGGTTAAAAAAATAACCATTTTTTTTTGCTGTCATATCATATCTTAAATAATAATAAAGTCTATATTTATTTGGTGTTAAAGAAAACGGAAGTTAAAAAAGTAGTAAAAAGTAAGCTATTCAAAAATTAACATTTAAAAACTGTGTAGTAGATTTTGAATTAGTTACAGTTTAGTAGCAAGTAATTCATCCAACGGCAATTTAGGGGACTGATAGCCCCACAGAAGAGTAAATGGAGCTAGCGCTCCCCAGCGACTTTCTCTAATCAGTGGATAGCCCTTTATATTCTATGTGACGTGACAAAATCGCCTGTTACTAGGACATTTAGCGCTCTGTCTATTTAGGTGTGATTTGTGAAAGTATTAAAATTTTTATGCAACGCCCAAATGTGATAAAAAACTTATAACACCGAAAAACGGTGATTTCGACACATAATCGTTATATATGAGGACTAAGAACACTTTATTGCCACAGGTTAACAACGCATTAAGTAGGTATTAATTAAAATTAAATTGGCCTGTTAAACATTATGCCCACAGAATATACCTACAGCCTACAGAGTGTTTGGTAGCTGGGTATATGAAGTCTTTGATCTTAGGCTACATATACATAATTCATTTTTGGAATTTAACATGAATTGGTTTGGTGCATCTAACACAAAAAACGTAGTCTGCCTATAGGTAAAAAAAGTTTTTCATAAGTTGCCACATGAGAGTTTGCTTTGCACCTCTGAATTAAACTTCTTGTTTGACTTAGCTTTGCACCCATTTATTAAACACCATACTTATAATATAAAAGGTACCTTATACATTGCTTATAAACTCAAGTTCTTCTTTAACTGATTAACAATCGATAAGTCGCCTTTGAAGTCATCTCACAAAATCTCAAATCGAGGAATAGGTAAGTAGTCTTAAAATAGTGAACTCTACAAAGTGTCGTCGTAAAGTTTTATTGATTGTAGTAAAATACTAGTATCCAGTAACAATACTCATTTAATGTCACCTCGTACAAACTACTATGAAGCGCTTACGATAAGAAAAACTTGCTTTCATTGATAAAACTTGAGTGTTGCGTAAAAATGTTGTTTTTCAATGGCGACCGCGCGTGATAATGATAACTCTTGCTTGGCGCCAAAGTTATTTGATAAAACCTCATAAAACTCCGTCCTATGGCCCTAGTAGACAAACCAAATAAGAAATCCGACGAGATATGTTGGGAAGGGTATGAAAATATTTTTCGCCCAAATCTATTTCAAGGTATTTTTTTTTTTAATAATTTCGTAGTTCTTTGCTACTTTAAATACGAAAACCTCCTTTACACACCTCTGCATTATTATATCAACATAATGTATCAAGGAACTTGCGTTTAAAGCAAGAAAATAATCCCAAGGGATTTAAAGTTGTATGGAAATCCTTAATAGCCCAAGGGTTATTATGTGATTTGAATTTGGAATGTCATGTGAACTACTAAGAAAATAATTTTCAGAAAAAAAAAATATGGCTGTGTGTGTATTAAAACTGTTGCCACACTCGCCTTCTGCGCCTCCCGGCGAGTGTAAAAAGGCTGTATGACTAGTTATCTGTATGTGCTCTTTGCTTTGTATAAAAAAAAGAAACTAAAAAAAAGAAAACGCGGTTTGATTTTGCAAAAGTTTTTCTCTCATTGATTATTACTTCCATTTCGTAAATTGTCGAGTGAAATTAATATTTTGACTCCAGAAGACATTGTGACTAGTATTTTATCGTATTTTGTTATTTATGTTGAATATGTTAAATACGATCAATTCGTTTTTTGGAAAAATACGTAGGTAGTGGATTGTGAACGTGAAGTGTAGTTCAGTGAGTGTGAATTGACTTTCGGATCTGTTGCTTCTGGTATGTTTTCAATATTTATTTATGTATCAATATTACATGATTAGGTATATTTCTGAGCTTTATTATCTTACAGACGCCTGCCACCGTCTAAGTAATCTGTGCAGTAGGTGTGTAAAATATAGTATGCTCCTCGGGAATAAATGTGTCTTCGCCTTGGGCAGACTTGAATCCCTCGCTACATTCAGGATTCTTGTCATAATTCCCTCGCTTCGCTCAGGAATTAAAGATTTAATTCCCTCGCTGCGCTCGGGAATTAATCCTAGAATCCTTCATTCCGCTCAGGATTCAATATGCTGCCCGTGACGTTAGACACTGCTTTATTCCCTCGTTGCCTAATATACTATTACCATTTTGGCAACCAGCAATATGGCAATGCTCGCAAACATATCCTTTATTAAATTAAGATAACATTAAATAATTTAGATGCTCATTTGTCACGGTTTCATAGCAATATACACAAAATAAAATAGCGAATAAGAAAATAATTAAATTAAGCAACATAATAAACACCGTACTTAACACACCATATCGCAAAGTAATTAATTCACGGGCACAAATTTAAAAAACTATATTATACACTAACCATAAAAAAACATGAGTGTCGGATGTATTTAAATACACGTGTCATCTAGCCTGGCCATTGACCATAGGCTTATTTATCCGACCTCGACGTAGGAGGTGACGTACTAGTAGGTACTACTTAGTCGCAGCAAAAATGATTCAATTTAGGGTTTCTTTACTAAGTTATCTATTTAGGAACCCTTATTATTTCTCCAACTCTTTATCATCATCATAACAGCATCACAGCTCATATAGGTAACAAGCCTGCCCTGACTCTACTTAATAAATAAAGAAATATTTTATTTATTTGTAATCTATTTTCATTCCTCGAATCTATAAGAAAGGCAAACAAATGGACAGGAAGACAGGCAGGCAGACTGAGTAGACAAACAGTAGTTTTTTTTTTTATTGGCAGATAATAAGGTTAGACTAGACACACACAGACCATAATGCAGCTGGCATAATGATAAGGTTCCTCTTCGACTCGAAAAAGAGCATTACCTATTTTCTTCATCGGTTTTTTTTTTATAAACACTAGTGGTAAGTAGTAAGCACATACTTATTGGAATTACGCTGCAGTAAGCGGTAACTCGATCGCTACTGGATTTACTTTGCGGTTGATAGAGGAGTAGGTAGTATGCCTATGGGAAAACTTTATGTTGTTGTACTATAATACCTCTTATTATAAGTTACAGCAGTTGTAAGTAGGTAGGTAAAGTACCTTATGCCTAGTAAGTCACAGCAACCAATAAAATTGTAGCAGATACTTATGGATTGCTTATGGGGGGACTACCATTAGCTTGACGCAAAATAACTCCAACCATGCTTCTTTTTGATAAGATAGTAGGTACAATTATATTGGAGTAGTGCAATATATATACCTACGTAATACGTATACGACATAAGTACTTCTTTAGGTTAATTACACTTCAATTTGGCTCAAATTAAGCCGCTGTTTTTGTGTAATCTGTTTGGACTTCTATTCCATGTTTGTTTTGAAGAGAATGAGGAAATGTCAGTGCGTAGGCTGGTAGATTGATTGGATCGGTGTGACGCAGGTGCAGTGCAGAGCTTATAGATAGGTAACTAGGTAAGGTAGGTATTGGGTGCAAAAAAAATTGCTCGCTAAACTTATGGATGTAAACATTGTAGGTAAACCTACCCATGAAACTGAACAGCTTTGAAATATGAGAAAAAGATGGGAGAACCATTTTTATACGTCTTGGGGAAAGTTGTTCAGTTCAGTTTCATTAGGTCCTAGGTAGGTTCACATCCTAAAAGCCGTTACAGACGTAACTATAATATACAGGGTGTGAAAAAAAGTACTGCGTTCCTTTAAACCACGTGTTCTATTCTACTGATGATCGCAAACAACTTTCGCAAATAAAATATCTATACATATAATAAAACAGTAGGACCCGGTTTGTCTGTACAATGAAGGAAATTGACTAAAATGAAGTCAGGGTGATACAAGAAGACCAACAGTACACGAATTTATTTTTTTAGAATTTTATGTCTGTCTTTCTGTCTGTCTTTCTGTCTGTCTGTCCGTTTGTCCGGGCACATCTTCGTAACCACTTGATGGATTTTCATGCAGTTTTCATCTATTGATTTGGCATATCTCAGAGCAGTGTATAGACTTTGTTTCATCGAAATCGGTTAAGTAGAAAAAAAGTTATCGTCGATTTTCATTCCAATCCAAACCTACTTTATAGGTAACTTGCACCAATTTTGATGAGACTTTATTTATTCATCAATCAGGGCCAGACGGTGACCGGCACCGACGCCTCAACTCAACGTGCCCTCCGAAGCACGGGATATTCTTTCTTTTCGGTCAATCAGGCGATTTACCCTGCAATGTAGGTACATTATGAGAGGAAGAATGACCTTATTGTTCCGAAAGCCCGATAGATGTCGCTGTACGATTTTAAAACGCGGTATCGATGTGTTTTCGCCAAAAGTACTTAAGAACAATATCAGCTCGCGGTCGTCCCCTAAAAAAGTTAAAAAATTGATATAAAAGGATATAAATAATCACGCCAACTAGGATATAAATAATCACGCCGATCGACTTAGGGGGTAGGCAGGCAATTGAATCTCAGAAACTACTGGACGGATTTTGATGGAACTTTTTTCATTTAACTGAGTTTTTCTTGGACAGTAAACAAGGATATAAATAATCACGCGACATGACTTAGGGGGTAGGCAGGAAATTAAATCTCAGAAAATACTGGACTGATTTTGATGGGACTTTTTTTATCTGACTGAGTTTTACCTGGACAGTAAACAAGGATATAAATAATCACGCGACATGACTTAGGGGGTAGGCAGGAAATTAAATCTCAGAAACTACTGGACTGATTTTGATGGGACTTTTTTCATCTGACAGAGTTTTATCTGGACAGTAAACAAGGATATAAATAATCAAGAAATGACTTAGGGGGTAGACAGGAAATTGAATTTCGATTGTTTTTTAACCGATATTGATAGATTTTTTTTTCGGGTTATTCTTTGCGGTTTGGTTATTTGTTGCTTTGTTGTTGTTTTTAAAGTAGGTAAGTTACTTTATTGTAAGTAGCAATGCCTCGAAAACGACAAAATCTCACAAAAATCAGTAAAGAATGCTTAGATTCTCACTGGATGTAGAACGGGCAAAACTGTTTTTATACTAAGAATTCCACTCATTTCCAACAATTTCCCGTTCTAATTTAAGCGCACACAGTTTCCTAAAAGCCTCTGCTTAGCAATGACCATCAACAAATCCCAAGGTCAAACTCTTAAGGCTGCTGGGGTGGATCAAAGATCCAAATGCTTTTGCTTCGGCCAGTTGTATGTTGCATGTTCACGTAGCGTTGAGCAATTGTTTGTTTTAGCTACAGCGGGCAAGATAGAGAAATTCTGTGATTTAAAAACTATTTATTACTTTCGTATACTTCAATGCGAACGAAGTCGCGGGCACCAGCTAGTAAATAATAAATTTCGTTTGATCAACTAGTTTTTTTTACACCCGGTATAGTGAACTGAACTGAAGTGCGTATGCTACTTAGCTCATGGACGTAGCTAGTGTAAATGTGTAAGGGGTGGGTTGGCTGCGTGAAGTGAAGAGCATGCCCTCATGCGGAGCCCGAGAGCTCGCGAGCGCGCCCTACCGGACCGACCAAAAAAATAAGCACGCGAGGAACGGGTGAGCCGCATTCCACGACTGGGTCGACGGCACGGCCCCACACCCGCGCCGCGCCTCTCCCCGCGGCGCCCCACCCCCCGCCTACCCGCGCCGCCGCCCCGCCCGCCCGCGCGCCGCAGCCAGTGGTGCCAAGTGCGGCGACTTATCGCCATTTAGGCTATCTTGAAAGGTGCCGCGGCGACCAAAAATTGGGAATGGCGACTGGTCGCCATTTAGGCTATCTCGAAAAAATATTAGGCGACACTAGGATATTTCAAGATTTAAAGAACTTATGACAGAAAAGTTGGAAATTTTCTTAGTGAAACGAAATGCACAACTACGAGTATACCACAGATTAGATAGAGCATCAGTGCCGCTTTTTTGTTCTGAATTTAGATCATTTCTATATGACACAAAGATGACAGAGACATACATATTTCGTATAACACATTTCTTTCATTGATTGTTTAAGTCGCACGAAAACTTAAGCATTTTTATTTTGTCCGAAAGTTTAGTCATAAGTGTCCTTAAAAAGTATATGTACTTATAAAAACAAGCATTTATTTAAGCCATCCTGTCCTTTTCGGTTTCATGAGGCAAAAAAGTAGCCATTTAGGCTATTTTTCTAACTTTTTGGGCGATTTTAGGCTACTTCACCTTTAAAAAAAATTGGGCGATTTTAGGCTACCTAGAATTCATTTTTCTGCGACTTTACGTCGAAAAGACTTGGCAACACTGGCCGCAGCCGCAGTCGTTCGCGCGCGCCGCTTCTGATAACTTGTCTACATGTTGTCCGCTCGTTGCCGTGTACTGTGTTTACAATACAGTGTTATTGTTGTAATTACCAAAATATACCACCCAGTGATCAGTGTCGGTGACAGTGAGTGAATTATTGTGTGACAGGATACGTGTGTGTACTGTTATAGTGGTGGGCGAGAAGCAGACAGCCACGGCAGGCGCCGAGTTCAGGTAGCGTTTCATAGTTTTCGATCTGATTACAGTCGCGCTAATCTGGCGGTTGTGAGACAGGCGTGTGTGTGGTGCAGGTGTAGGCGACAACAGAGCCACGTGACGAGACGAGCGAGCTGTATCAATCGACCGCGGCCGCTCACCACGTGGTGCGGTGGTAAACAGCTCCGGGCCCTTTTCGCGCCGCGGCCGCGTCGTCGTCGGCACAGGGGCTCCGGGTGGCTGCCCTGCGCGCTTTGCTTTGCTCCCAGCCCGGAGACTCCTTCTACGCACGAACCACTCGAACATTTCGCCAAACAGATTATCGCACTTATACCTACAACTACAATCACAATAGAATCTCTTTAGACGGACATTCCCCATTCATCAACACGTTTTTGGTGCAACGTGACCATAGATTACGCGACGCGACATTTGACGTCAGGTTTGTTTAGGCCTTGAATTGGCGCTCCGTAGTTTTGTGTATTTTAGGTATTTACCCTGATTTTATTACTTTGTTTCGTGAATGAACAGTGAAAGTGAAGTCTTTGATAGTCTACTGTGTGGGTTGATAGCAGAAAATGCCGCAATCTGTTATTATTCGTCGAAAAACAACATAAATGTGTGCCTCCCTATCCCCAAGAACTCGCGAGATATTTGGCTGGATATGAAATTCAGATTTTCAAGGCTGAATTTAAATGGGCCAACCTGGATAACTCGAAGCGTTCACGTGAAGTCGAGGTTTGTTTACGTCAAATTATCTTATCACAAAGTCTTCGTCCGCTGTATAGTAGCAATCATGTAGCAATGCAGGTTTCGTAATATTTACTTCGAAATGAATGAAATAAATGCGGGTTCTGTGATTTTATTCCGATTTAAGCGTTTATTTACAACTGCATAGGTTTTATAGGTGTAGTAGGTAGTAAACTATGCATAGGTATATAGGTACCTACACATTCTAATCGTACTCTTACAAAAACAAGAGTAGAAATTGTAAACTCAAGTTTACTCAAGTTTAGGTATGTTATAGTGCTTACACGTGTCTAAATATAGGTACATACATACTTTCAGCTTTAGAATGCTACCTAGTGATTAATATTAGATGTACCTAGTACCTACCTATACTTTGTTATTCTGTCCTATTAGAAGGTAGGTAGGTACAAGATTGTGTTCCTAATTTCTAGAAGAGGTAAGAAATAGATGGCCTCCCCCTTTCTGGACTTGTTATGTTTGACCCAGATTTCTACTTCTAAACATTATTTATAGTATTTCCAAATAGGTAGGTACCTAGCTTCTAGAATAAAGGTAAACAATCTTTAACGTCTTTAATCGAAGATCATGTTTCTAAAAAAATTAAAAGGTAATAGTTTTGGTAGGTAATTTGACAACACTTATAGGTAGGTAATTTACCAATTTTTTGTCTAAAAGGAAAAATCATTATGAATGTCTTAATTCTAGCGCCGAAATCCGTGCTAGGTATGCTGTCTATTGTCCACAAATTGTCTAGACTAGACTGAAGACGTTATTGATAATGTAGATAAGATTATTATGTAAATTCAGTAAGTTTGTACGTATTTTGTTCTCTTTTTGGTCATTTGGATTATTTTCCTTTTACCTCTATAATGCCCATATTTATGATATGACAAGGAAATATTTGCAAACCATCGCCATTGTTTTTAATTTGAATATAAGTAGGTACCTACTTCTCATTTGAATTTTCATGTTGTTGTGTGTGTTTTCTTTTCGGTTCGGCCTTCTGACAGAGGCGATTGTTAGAAAACTCAGACTGTTTACTTTCCCAAAAGTAGATAATTTAAGCCACAATATACATTAAGGAAAGCCACAATATACAAAATAAATATGGAAATGTTCTTCCTACTCTAATACCTAAAATCTCTGATATAGGTACCTACTTCAACCATCAACATTTTCCTGTTTTCGTGTGTCGGAATCGATTATAAGATTTTTCCTAGAACGCGAATCATCAAAATAGGTAAAAAACTCACCTATTTGTTTATGCTGTGCCATTTTAACGCTGTTTTGAGCGATAAAGCTATCAGAATTGGTAATAACATGGTTCTGATTAGATTAGATTAAGCGACGGAAACAATGTTGCTTCTACCACTGTAGGTTAGGTACTTATTTATCGTGTTCAATTTCAACAATACTTGTCTAGTTCATGGTATATTTTTTTATTATACCATGGTCTAGTTAAAGGCCGTTTGAAATATGAAGCTATGGCTATGGACATGGACATTCCATGCTTTTCGATAACTACCTACCTAGGTATCTATTTAATGGCGTACCTTGCCGCCTTATCCATACTAATATTACCTATAAATGCGAAAGTTACTCTGTCTGTCTGTTTGTTTGTTGCTCTTTCACGCCTAAACGGCTGAACGGATTTTGACGAAATTTGGTATGGTGTTAGATGGTAACCTGGAGTCGATGTGTATTTCGAAAAGAACATTTGGTATTCTAATATTCTTCCTAGTTCCCTACGAGAAAGACTTTTTCTATCGCCAGCCAACATGTGTTTTGAATTTATGAAAAGTACTGACGTATTGCTGTAGAATATTTTATGCTAATTTTATCTTGTCTTTGAAGTTCATGGCCTCGAGTTGTGTTGGATAGACGTTTTAAAATATCGATACGGATAGAATAAAAAGCAAAATCGAGTTTGTTTTGACAAGTCTATTTTTATGTGTTCGTAGATAGAAGTAATTAATTCACACTGACGTACACTACTGTTTAAACTTAAATGGTCCTTGTTATTGGTGAAACAGAAACACGTGGTTGCATGTTGCATTCACAAAACAGAAAACACGCGCTCAGGCAAAGGGCTCGAGGCTGTTTGGATGTAGCTTTTGGCGCCATCGGAGTACCCGTAGTGCGTTCATCCCTGCGTTTTATTATTGTTCGTGTGTTGCGTTTGGTTGTGAGTGCTGGGAGCGGCGGCGGCGGCGGCGTGGGTGCGCGGGGGTAGGGGTGCAATGTTTTGGGTGGTGCGCGCCGCCGCACTGCCGCCCCGCCCGCGCCCTTCCCCCCGCTGATCGATCGTGCTGCGCTGCTCTATTGTTTATTACCAAAATATGGCGGCGTGGTGCAGCACGCGGTCGTCGACCCCGGCCGGTACGCGCCGCGTAAACAACTGTCAGAATGCAGCGCGGGAAACGGGTCCCCCTCTACAGTCTACCTGCGGAGTGCACTGCCCGAGCCGAGCCCGGAGCCCGAGGGACCAGTGCTGCCAAGTGCGCCGAATTGCAGCCAATTAGGCTATCTCGAGAGGTGATGTAGCGACCGAAAATTGCGTTTGGCGACTGGTCGCCATTTAGACTTTCTCGAAAAAAATATTAGGCTACTCCAATCAACATAGGCTACAATTGTTAAATAAATAAAATTAAAAAAATAGGTAAATTTGGGCGAACTTATGCTATTTCAACATAAGTTTGTAAGATTACGAACAAAATAAGCTCTAGCACGAGGAGTTTCTTAGAACTCGTTGTATAATTCTGCTATCCACCTCTTTAAAGCTCTTTAACTCAAGATTTTGAGATCTATGTTCATCTTCAACAGGGTCCTAATGAATCGGTCTAGGTAGGTATTTGGGCTGTTCGTACAATATTTGGGCGATTTTAGGCTATTTCACCTTGGGCGACTTTAAGACGATTTGAAATTAAAATTGATTTTTCTGCGATTTCATACTGAAAAGACTTGGCAACACTGCTAGGGATAGGGACCCCACTGCGCGTCCCTACTCGCTTTCTCGGTAATTTTAGCGTCCATGCGACGCCGACGCCACGCCACGCCACACGCCACGCGGGCACCACGTGTTGTGTAGATTGTTTTCCATACGACAGGACAATTACCTTTATATTGGATGTAGTAATGAATGGATACAACGATAATTGATAGTAGTAGATAGCTAACACGTTTATTCGAGTAGGTATTTACTGTTTTGCATGTTGGGTTTTACCTAGGTATTTTCTCTTGTTAGTTTTATTAACTAAGCAAAACTACCAGAAGTAACATGTCAGCTAGATAATAAATCAAAGATAAAATATTACCTGCTTCCGCAAATCTAAAGTTTAGTTAGGTACCTACTAATGTAGGTCTTTGACATATATTTAAATAATCTGGACAGCTTGCCTACCTTACCTACTTATAACTACCTAACTACCTACCTACCTTACCTACTAAGTAATTTTAGTATACCTTTTTTTTGCTGCTAAAACCTGTCCCTTTCTGACAAGCAGTATGTTGTGTTTGTGTGAGCAGAGCTGAATGCTGTAGTTTTATATTCGCATTTATTTTCGTCGGAGTAACAAACTATATGGTACCCATTTTAGTTGGTATAAAATGTTTTGTTAAGCAAAACAATTTTTTTTGCTGCCACGGGTTTATGAGTAGGTAGGGTACTTGTTTAATTGTTTACTACCTTCTTACTCCTAATAGGTACTAATACCTACTACAACAAACGTGAGTTGTTTTGAATGACTTTGACGTCATAGCAAAGTAACGGGACTAACTACTATTTTTAGCGGAAATAATTTCGTAGGCTGAAGAATGTTTGCCATAAACATACATACACTTATATTTTTTTAGTCGCGAGAAAACAAACTTCGGAAAACTTAACGAATTCTTCCGATGTGTTTACTCAAAGCCAGCGACTTTTAAGACTCTAGGTTAGGTGATCTCAATCCATCGTCGACTCACACTAGAAATAAAAAGATTACTCTAATTATTTACTAAACAAACATGCACCTATATCATAAATTCACATGGTATTTATGTAATTATCCCCTATCAGAGGTAATTATTACTCTAAATTATGAATGTGATAACGTACAACTTCGTAGAAACGTATTTGGGTCACGTAAACTACGTTTAGCGGAACTGCGTCGGCGCTTCAAAAGATCGCGAGAAATGACATTTCCTTCCTTAAGCTCAGTTTGTAAAAACCCATTTTGTTTTGTAGTAGGTATTTAGAGCAAATATGATAATATAAACAAGTCTGGGTTTTTGAAATCGCCTAACAATAGTCTACTATGATTTGACGTTTTAAACGAGCCTTCAAAAATACGAAATCATCTTATTTAGGTGACACAGTTTGCTTTCTACTACCTAACCAAACTAGGACCGATCATACAAAGTGTTTTTTTTATAATTTCACCTTAGGTGTACACCGTGGGAGTGGGAATCGAAGCAACGACTTCCAATACGAGAAACCGATGTGGTGAATTTGTGTTTGTTTTTGAAGCAGGTTAATCCTATTCTTATACGTTAGTTATCTACCTTACCTACCTATCTATACAGATACACTCGTTGCTAGCTCTTCACAATGCTAGTGTAGTGAGTCAGTTGCTTTGCTAGCGTGACGAACACAAGAGTGGCGCCAGCTAAGTTGGCGTCTTATTTCTGGCCAACTGGGTTAAATCCAAGATTGATATCCGTAGCAATACTGATTTTCTTCTCCGATCCTATGGTACCGATGAAACACCTAACTTCGTGCCCTGCGTGCCCCTACACCTGCACGCAGGAAGACCTCATGACAGCGGCTGATAATGCCGTTAACATGGCCAAATTCTGGGCTGCAACAGTGTACTGTAGTGTCTGCCATCGACACGCTAAGAAGAAACTACAAAGGGTCCGAACGATCTTCATCCATCTCCCTTTATCTTGCGCAATGGTCTTCGCGTCCTCCCAAGTCAAGCCAGCCGCCTTGCCAGGTTTTCTACGGTCAAGCGGTTGCCATTCAGACGAAGAATTTAGCCCCCTGTCTACGCAGAGTGTGCCCTATCTATCTGCACAATACAATATAATAGTACAATAAGAATAACTATATTCTGTTAATTAGGTACGTTTTTACGCACAATTATTTTCATATCTTTGATCATATCAATGACAAATATTTCCTCTTCCTCGTGGGAAAATTTCCTCTGTTATGTGTGGACAATAAACTCGTATATTTTATAGATCGTAAAACGTAGAATCTTGAGCCTAAAAATATGATTGTAAAATTTTATTTGAAAATTTTTTGAAGCGCTTTTTGCCGCATACACGCGCAGATTTAGATTTGACTAGACTACGCGAATTCTACAAAATATACGGGAGCAAGCGTGTATAACTTTGTTAAAAATATTAAAATATTTTTACCAACAAATTGATACTTACGAGTATAACCACAGCAACTACCCTTTAACTAGACTCAAAACTACGATACTCTTTGGTAGGACGCCTTGAAGAATCTACTGCAATCTGGATCTGTGGACGTACCATACCCTAAAATTGCTTCAAAACACATTAAAGTGTAGGCCTGCCAAATTTCTCACATTTTAACGTAACCGTGTAAATAGCTTAACGTATCGTAAAACTGAATGGTTAAAATTAATACGATGCATTGACCGTAGAATAGAGTGGGAAGCAGTAAAAACCGGATTATACCAGCTGCTTCTTTGATGCGCTGCGTACATATGAAATCAGTATGAACGATTTTAGTGTGTGTTTTAGGTTTCCCCAATGAAACAGTCACAGTTCACGTTTAATTGATAAGAAAAACTGTTAGGAACATTGCCGAAAAGTTTCTGAAGTATTTCCAAACGCTTGGAAATGTCTCCAAACATTTGGAAACATGTCTTCAACGGTTCCCACGTTTAAAACCACCGGTTCGCAGCACCAATACAAACTTGCCTCATATCTATGACGTCATTCAGCCAAACAAAACAAACATTAGTCAAATTCAATGCCAATGTCCTGATAGCAGGATCCGGTGGTTATCTCCACAGGAAAGAATCTGCTGAAAACACAGTTCACTAACTTACTACCCTATTTAACATTTTGCGGTTTTCCTGTTATTTTGCAATGTGTTCCCGCGGTTAGGTATTTTGTAATTTATTTAAAATCCCAGGCCGTTGACTGAATGATAAACTAGCACTGCCCCCGTAGTATGTCGACGCGAGATATAGTATATCGCGTATATCTGTCAAATCTCCATACAATCTGACAAATAGATGTGATAAAAAGATGGCTACCGCGGCCATATCAAGGTTGCTCCTTTCGCGGGCTTTTAAATCCAGTAGGTTTCACTGGATTGCAATTTAGTTAGGCAATTTAGACTGACTAAATACATGTTTCATCACAAGTATTTCTGTGAAAGATTTTTATTTTATTGTAAAAACACATTTGTACCGTAAAATTCAAGGTAAAGCCTTTAATTAATTGATGGCGTCCGTCAATGACCTTCGTGCACTTTGCCATGGCTGTTGCGGGTTTGATTACATACAATCTCATGAATTATACGTTCCCATGCAAATCTTGACGGTTTTTTTTATTTGCGATGGGTTAGATCTTGATCTTGACTCTATACTCTCGATCAGTGCTTTTATTCTGGTTGCCCATTGCTGTTGTGAGATTGTTCTTTTCTATCATGATTTCTGCTATTGCAATAGGGTTGTAGGGTTGTAGGCCAGAGGTGACGGCGAAACAGTCAATGATGGCGAGAGCATAGGCGCGAGCCTACCCAGAATCCTTGTGTACATTCCCACACCAAATAAACACATCCCAACTGCTTGCCTAACAATATTCCTTAGCTAAGTTTGAAGAGTTGACCACTACTTCCTGGACATCCTGCACAACTGATTGACGAACCCTGTAGGTCCCAAACAAAAGACGTTTGCTAATCTGCCATTTTACGTGTTGCCTAATTGATATTTTCCTGGCGCGTTTTCGTGGGAACAGCAGAACTCCCACGCTCATTACGGCGGCCTTTGCGCTGCGCAGGCGCCGCCATCTTCAATGAAATTCGTATTCATCAATGGAATAGCTATTGTTGTAGTAAAAAGGCTCATAGAATAAGTATGACACGGTGTCGGATTGTGATTAATCGACAGGCCTTCTTTTCTTAGTACGGACGTGTATGGATAATAGTTAATTTGGTGCTCTATCACAGGTTCTTTTCTTCTGCGGTTTTCTGTTTAGAATTTTGTATAGTGCTTAAAATAGTTCGTTTGAGTAATTTCGAGGTAACTAGAAGTTGTATGTAATAGTGGAGGCTCTTCTGTTCAATCATGTAGGTATGTTTTTACGTGATATATGTTTCCTGTTTAAATATGTATCTTGCAACCATTGACTTTCCTGTTAAATTTCCAATTGGGTATTTTTGGGGGATAAAAACAAATAAATATTATGTTTGCTGGCATGCCAATTTGCGGTTTCGTTCGCGTTAATAAGATAAAATGCCTCCTATAGGATTTATACAGGATTTACCGATTACATAGAAACAAGCAAAATCTTTTCTCTTTTCATATAACATTCTCTGCTCTATTAAATCACGCCGGATCACGGCATCGTTTTATCGTGAAATAATAAACACACTTTCGCATGTGCTTCGACATAAATACTTCGATATCTGACAGTTGCTTTTGGCGGAGAAGGAATTTATGGAAATTCACTGAGCCTTTGCGCGAGCGCAGACATGAGGTTTTTTAGCATCCAGTGCACACTTTCAACAATTTCTATTTCCAGTGCTGCTCGACACCCCAACCCTTGATAGACGCGCCGAGCAAAGGTAGCAATGGTTGTCGATTAACTTTGAAAGCGCAAGTTAAAATGCCTTTGCGCATAGAGCCTGTAGACCGGTCTCGCGCAGGTTGCAGTACTTTCACTAAGACACTGCAGACTAAGTCCATATCTAACGTTTGTCTGCGCTATATAGGGAACTATTTGCTTTCATTTTCTTCTTGAAATTATTAGAACAATAGCCAGTCATATATTAAACTAGCTTTCCGCCCGCGATCGCAGCTGTGTTAAAAGTGTTTTCTCTTTAAAAAGGTTTTCATGAAGGTTAGCCTATGTTCTATTCCAGGATCTTACTTTAACCTATATTTGTGCCAAGTTTCATCCCGATTCGCTCAGTGGTTGAAGCGTGATTGAGTAACAGACATCCAAACATATAAACATTGAAACATCCAAACTTTCGCATCTATTATATTTTTGGGATAAGATAAGTCTGCTAGTTTCTATGTTGGACTGAAAGCGATAAAAAATCCTTGAGCGTTGTTTAGGTCGTTGATGCTCTGCCTACTCCATTATTGATAAAGGCGTGATTTTATGCATGATGTAGGTTGCTGGCATTGTTTTGCATCTACAGATAGATGGATTTACGCAGCATTTCGTTTTAATCAGTTACATTGTAACTTGTAATTGTTACAAGAAAATGATTAAATCGTTTATCATTATCACAAACACATTATGTTTATTACAATGTTGTAACTCGTATTGAAAGGCACTTGTTGTAAGTACGCATATTATAGTACCTAAGTACTTTTTAAGAGGCCTCTCATCGTAATAAACAAGTTGTAAAATACTCTTAACTTCATTACTACTGCTTCAATCTTAATCATAGTTCACGATATCACATGATATTATGATAAGAGTGATTCGACAAAATCGTCAACATCAAACGTTACAAATAGGTAAATTCCTTAATTCAAAACATGTTTTGAACAAATAACACTGACGTAGAATATTTCAAGTAAGTACCGTACAAATTGCGTATTTATCAGCCACGCACGTGTAAGTGTATAAAACACTACGACAATGATTCAAATGAACGTGTCGAAAAAAGAAACTAACCTTGACATTTGACAATTACTTATACCGGGAGTAAAAAAAAAAATTGCTGACCAAACTTTAGGATGTGATCCTACCCATGAAACTGAACAACTTTCCCCAAGGAACATACGTCTAAATCTGAAAAAAAAAAAACTGGCCCTCCCCTACAAAATGACTTACACCATTTGTATGGGAGAGCCATGTATTTTTTTTTTTTCATATTTCCACCTATGTTCCTTGGGGAAAGTTGTTCAATATCATGGGTACGATCACATCTTAAAGTTTGGTCCCAGCTAATTTTTAAACTCCCGGTATTTATACTGCAGCGCCCCCGCTCACTGTCATTTAAATAATTGACGTACTGTAGTGGCAATTTGATGGACTAATTTCACAAAAAATAATGCAATATTTAGAAGCGTGAACGAAGTTAGTCAGAAATATAAAATACATTAAATTGATCATGTTTTCTCCTTACATTAGTCTAAAGAAAAACAACAGCTAGATTTTCGATTCTCATGTCGTGTCGTCGAATACTTTTTCTTCTTTATTTAATCGTAAAATCAGCTGTTTATTTTCTTTCCTATTTCTAATTTAAGTGTCAAGACTAACTTGAATTGCAGCTTCAGCAGCGTCTTTAGCTTTACTGCTCGTGATAGACTGTTCGTTTTTATTGCAGCTTGGATCTAAGACAGGGAGGATGGTTTGTAGATTCCTTTCATTAGACGAAAGTCACGTTTTGACTGCTATGAGCGATCTCCTGCTAATTTCCTGAAGATACCCATTTCCGTTTGTTGGATTCAGATCAAACTATCATGTCTTGTGTTCATAAAATGGGTTGAAAATCTAAATTATTTTTGGCAATATGGTTATGTTCTATGCTGACGAAACTATTAACAGAGTCAGAGTGTGGTTGCGCCTAGGTTCCTACTCAGTTTTGAAATTCCTGAAAATGTGCTAGCTGGAAAATGTGTCACCTATTCTCGACTGGTTCTTGATATAGTTTCTTCCCGTAGACTTGTCTTTGCGTAGGGAAAATGACAGCGTTTGGTAACATGTTTGATTTATGTCTGTTTCTGTGTACTTATCAGTTTTCTGGTGACTGCATATTTACCATATGTATAATATTGTATTGTGTTGTTACAGCTCGGGCGATGGTGTCGTTAGCGCGCAGGCGCGGCGCGGCGTGATGCGGCGCGCGGGCGGCGGGCCCGCGTGGGCGGCGGTGGCGTGCGCGCTGCTGCTGTGCGCGCGCGCAGCCGCCGCCATTGAGGTTGCTCCCGGAGGTGAGTGTTGATGTTAACGCCGCTGGTGGCGGTGGAGCGGGCGCGGTCACATGATACTGAACCACCGTTTCGAATATAATCTAACGAGTAGTCGAGTAGTAGTCGAGAGCACTGGATCTCTTATTACACGGGCGAATGGGTTTCCTTGAATAGCGCTCCTCGTGGCGGCCTCAGCGCCTCGCAAACAAACAACGCCGACTCATGCGTTATCTGACGGATTAAACGGCACGCAGATACCAAGTTCAATACCACACGGCAAAAAACCAGTAAATAAAAATAAACAAGTCATCTAAAAACAATTGAGAATCCACCTGCGTAAAAAGTGTGCTCTATCGTATACTTAGATCCTTTTTTCCTTCAAAATGAAAAATTATGAAAAATTTAAAAAGAAGTTTTAAAATTCGTCCATTCACTTTCGTCGATGTATGTCTTAAGTCTATAATGACACTTGTAAAATTAAGACGAATCGTTATTTTCATGAGAATCATTTGAATCGGCCCACGCGTTCGCCTCAATGGAATTAACATACCTACATTCAGGCTGATAAACACATTACCCTTCTGCGTCGCGCAAGTCGGTTAAGTGCGCGGCCCACCACCGGTGGCCCCAGAGCAACGGCCGCGGGTTTTTGCCGGGTCCACGCGTAAGCCCTTCCCCCTTCAAGCTCGGGCCAACGATCGCGAGTGTTGTTGTAGACTGATGAACACATTACCCTTCTTTGCCTAGCGCAGTCGGGTAAGTGTGCGGCCCACCGGTGGCCCCAGATCAACGGCCGCGGGTTTTTGCAGACTGATGAACACATTACCCTTCTTTGCCTCGCGCAAGTCGGTTAAGTGCGCGGCCCACCACCGGTGGCCCCAGATCAACGGCCGCGGGTTTTTGCAGACTGATGAACACATTACCCTTCTTTGCCTAGCGCAGTCGGGTAAGTGCGCGGCGCACCGGTGGCCCCAGAGCAACGGCCGCGAGTTTTTGCCGGGTCCACGCGTACGCCCTTCCCCCTACAACCTCGGGCCAACGATCGCGAGTGTTGTTGTGCTAACGACTATTTCCAAGTGATTGGAAGTTCGTTAAATATAAACATCGATACGGAACAAATTAGGTAGGTACTCTATCAATGCTGTCGATGAGGACTTTTAACTTGGCTGAAAGATTTGCGTCATTTAAACAATAGTTTAATTAAAATAAATAGCACTATTACCTATTCTTTTCTGTTTTAACAATAAACTAGCGTGTAATTCAGATACTTATTTGCCAGGAAACCTGAAAGTAGGTACCACGTTCAATACTGCCAAGAGAAAGGAGGAAAATGGTTACAAAAATAACAATCAGTAATTCATCTTTTACACTACTAGCGCATACTTGTTCGGACAATTCAATGAAAGGGAATAACCGAATGAGACATCATTTGTGAGACACGTATAGTCACGCCTATATGGCTTACGGGGTATACAGAGCGTCAACGACCTAAGAATATGGCGTTTTCGTTACATTTAACAAGGTTTGAGGGTAATTTTTAATTAACAAACTGTGTCATTCATAGACTATGTGATAAATTGTCATTGTCAGCCTTTCGCCTAAATCAATACGTGGATCCTTTTTCTCCCTCTACTGATTCCTACCGAATGCACGGGAAGAGAAGCAGCTGGATCATTCTATCTTCTTCTATCGCCCCCAGCGCAGCTTCGTATTCAATGAAAGGGAATAACCGAATAAGACGTCATTAGTGAAGTATTTATAATATCTATAGGGGGGGGGCAGGAGGTGAAGTATGGAGTGGGGGGTGTGGAGGGAGGTGATAACGACAAGAGCGGACGCACTGTCGATTGACGAGGCTGAACCGACGCTCAGCTTCCGAAAACAAACCCACATGTAAAGTTGTCTTATCTCACGACTGCCTTGCTTTGCCACACGTCTATAGTAAATCTATAGTTACACACACAAAGGCGCGTGTTTTTACGCACAATCACAATTGAGAATACAGATAAAACAACTATAATACCCACAGAAGAGTAAATGGAGAGCGGCAGCGACTTTCTCTAATCAGTGATAATACCTATCACTCAGCTCATAGAGCCCTAATCGATTGGATCCTAAAGAAAAGATACCATCATTAAATTGCTGACATCATAGCTCTCTCCCACATCCACTTTAGTAAAACATGTTCTTCAAAACTCTGCCTACCATGCAAGGGATGCAGGCGTGACTATGTGTTATTATGTGTGTGAGTTATACAAGGTCACAGATCAGTTCATAATCATAACGTGTGACCTAGGTTAGGTATTCGACATCCACACATTCCATTGTGTATCACACGGCTTAGTTTAATGAATGATGCCATATGAGGCAGACCACACAATATCACACACGACCATTCATGCTATCATACATACAGGGTGTGAAAGACGGTGTATTGAAGGCTGATAGAGGTTCTTCAGTCAAGGAAACTGAACGACTTTCAAAATTCGTCTGGGAAATGAAAAAGCAATGGGTTTTCCATACAATAAGGTATATGCAAGCATACAAAATATTATCCGGGTATCTGAACATATTTAAAAAAAATATCGAAAATTTTAAAAACAACAGTGAAAACAGAAATTAAATTGATCAAGAAATCACCGAGATATACCATCATAAAGCTAGTCTATCTATCTCTCTCGTCGAAACGAAATTTTATATGGAAGTAGTATGGCGCTCTTGTAGTTGTGACGTCACATTTACACGTCGGACCTATCTTTTTAACCAACGACTTTAAAACATTATAACTCGTAAACTAAAAGTCATGCTATACCTTATTGTAAAAGTTCTTTGTGATATTTAATTTTCTTGCTCAGTAATTCGTTTCAGTTTTCAGTACAACACCGGTTCCTTGCACTCTATATACATTACTCACCTTACAAACGCGTCAATAGATATCGTTGCATCTTTTATTGCCGGCGCCAAGTCGTTTCGACGAAACCTAAGCACTTTTGTCGTGTACGCGTCGTTTTACATTACCAGTCGCATTTGAGTGTAAACTTGCATGCTGATATACAGGGTGTTAATTTAATTGCGTGCCATAGCTTAGGGTGTGTTTCAGTAACTTTAAAGGAACCCATATAAATTAAAAAAAAAACCAACTCAAAAAATCAAAAATCCAAAAGTCTGTATTTATGTATTAGGTATGATTCCAAGAGCTGCGTCTGGCTCTCGCGGTATAACTGAGCCCGCGCGAGTCGCTATTACTGGTCGATGCGACTCGCGCGTCGCGCCGGATTGGTTATAGCGCGAGAGCTAGACGCAGCTCTGGGCACCATTATAAATACCTATAGTTTTTTTTTTTTGAGGTTGATTTATTTCTTATTTTTTACAGGCTCCTTTTACGTTACTGAAACACCCTCTAAGATATGGCACGCAATTAAATTAACATCCTGTATAGCCCGACATGGATGTTTACTCTATTAAGCTGGCGCCAAGTCTTATTTATGATACTTCCACACTAGTTACCTGTGCCACGTACATCGAGTGAGCTTGCATGTTAAGGTGGTTCGATGTGGTGAATGGCGCCACCACAAATCATAAATTTATTGTGTCTGAAATACAAACATTTTCATGATTATATTACGATTTGCGTAATTCGCAAGTAATTCCTTATTATTTAATCCAAAAGTGGCCACGTTTTGCACGTTTTGAAATGTGCCATATTATGCTGAAAGTTGGTGTAATTAATCAAAACAATGATTGATATCATTGATACAATGTAACCAACACAATAAAATAAGACTATCTTCATCATAGAAGTTAATACATAATTTCATTACCGTAAACAATCGACTTAAATCTGCATAGGTATTATCTATGATATAACACCTGTTATTAAGTTTATAACTGTGTGTAATTATCACTAAATACATTGTTGTATTTGTCAGTTTTGTCTCTGTTTCGCAAATTGTAGTTTATCATTACGAGTTTATCTTCGCAGGTTATCGCGTCGAAAGATTCGACATTTTGAACCGAATGTCACTCACGGAAAATAAATCGATTTTAACATTTCGTACTACATTGCCGATTGGGTTACCATATTTCTGTCCCGTTCTTAAATTAGAAATGTCTGAGTTGGGAACAGGTTTAACAGCTGACTTCACAGCTATCAAAGGGACTTTGACACCTAAAGTGATCTCTTCTAAAATGCATTGATCAGCTGATAGCGCGTTTAGAAGTCAATTTTTTTTTTAGTTTTTGACCTATGTCCCTTAGGGAAAGTTGTTTAGTTTCAAGGACAGATTCACACACTTCAGGATACATACAAAACACCCTTTCGTTACACGTTGTATTATTATCGTTTATAATTTATCTCTAATCATAATATTTTGTTATTGTTTGTAATCTTCATAATTTACTTAAATATTAATCAGTGTAAAATGTGTGATAATTTAATAATTCAACGAAAACACACAACAAGTTTAAACAAATTAAGAGTGACAAATAACAACTGCGAAGTCAGAAGAAGCAGCAGGCTGATATTAAATTTAATTAATTAATTATGGATGCAAATTCGGCGTATAAATCATTCTGGGACCATCAGATTGCGCTTTTAATTCTTCCTTGAGTTTCTAATATTTAGTCATTAAAAATAAATAACGCTCATTAATACACAAATACCACAGAATATATTATAGTACTATTAGCACACACACATGCACAAACATAAGAACAACATGCCATCCGTGCATTGTATTAGTGTGGGTATCCGAACGAAAATCTCTTTAGAGTGTCCAGGTTGTGCAAGTACATAAAATCACGCCTGTTTCCCACGCGTAGGCAGAGATGACAAACACATAAATCTTTATTTGGCTAAGAAATTCTAAAAGCGACAGCGGTATTTAAACTTCGTATGTCAAAATATAATTATTGTAATTTTCCTTATAATTTAAAAAATGTATTGTATCGAATTATCAGAAATTTGTCAATTATCCTATACATACTTCCAACGATTTTTATTTATATGTTACACAGTTATAAAAACGAATTAAGTAATAAAATAAACACAAAATGCAAACGCCCTAACACTACACCGGAAGCGCAAAATCCGAGCGATAAAAAAACCATTTCAGTCACACGGCCATCGGCCATTGTCAAAGAACACTCGAGCAAATTTATGAACCTGTCAGCTTACAGCTTATACCCGCCTTTGAACAGTACATCTGGCAAACTCACCCTTATCTCGCGTTATTCCTGTTTCTACTACCCCAGTCACAGCTGTCGAGGTCAACGACCGACACCACCCCTTGTTAGTTTATGACCCTCGCGTTGAAAATAAATAATACTTCAAACATCGCGATCAACTAGCTATATCAACTTATTGTAGCGATGGGTGGAAAAATAAGGCGTTGTTAGCTGATTATGTTAGTTAAACTGACCTTAATATTAGTTAATCAAATCTTGTTTATTGATTATTCAGTTTCTAAAGCCGAATTGATAAAAAGCCATGTAATAAGATTCGATGGGAACGGTTGAAGACCTAGCTGTATGGCGTGCCATGGGCCTATGCCTGATGCAGGCTGATGATGATGAATAAGATAGTGGCTAAAACTAACAGGATATTTGCAAAATGGTCCAAAGCATGTACATTTAGTACCTTACCTACATATTATTTTGTTTTATGAATAATCCATGGTATAATTATTTTAAAAACATTTATTGGAAGTTGGAAGCTACATAGTTCTCCGTGAAATAGTAAATGAGTACGAGTATCCATGTTTTATTCAGTGGGTGTTCAAATGTTGCAGTATAATGCACTGCTGTTATTATAGCGCTGAAATATTGTTCAACGTATGTTTTACTCGTATGTTACGTTTAACGTGCAAGCTAGCAATATTACAGTAGTATTTTTTTATTAACTTTATGCGGTATTGTGTTTGACTGACTTTTTATTACACGTGTCTTATGATTTACCAGCTGCTTCTCATCGCCGGTATACTTACATTGATTTTTTGTTTAAATACCTACCTACCGAATTTCCCCAAAAAAAAAAGTGAAATTTAACAATTTCCTCTAATGTATTTGCCTCTTTAGGTGATGCGATATAGCGAGCTTACCAAAAATCATTAGCATTCTCAACTTCTGACGCAACATATAACATTCATTTCATTGTTAAATGTAAATAAAATGAAAGATATAAAGCTCATGCGCCACGTGGTCGCGAGTTTGGATCCCGCTCACGTAAAATATTTGGTTACTATATTACTATATCTTTGTCTTTATAATCTTCCATGCTGGACTGGGAGTGATAGAAAAACATAGAACGTGCCAGCTGCATCTCCTCCCGGGCATGCAGTAAAAATTAAGCTAAGAGATATGAGGGTTTCAGTATTGTTATTTAGGCGATTGGCTGACAACCTGTCACTATATAGCAATATACAGATACCATCATACCATATATACCATATGGAATAACCCTCAAAAGTCAGACGTGGTGGAATGACCTTGGTGTAGGTAGTTTATACTCTGCCTACCCCATTAGGGATAAAGGCGTGATTATATGCATATGTATGTATATCTTTATGTATAAAAACATAAAATATCACTGAGCTGTGCGTGGTTAATGTTGCATAGATATAAATGTAGATAAGTATACATAATCCACTAGTTACCATTGAAAAGGTCATCGCCCTCTACAACAGTGATTACGATGGGAGATAAACCGTATTGAAACACTATACGTCACGTTTGTTTATTTATATTTAGTCTGTGCTCGGATTAGAACCAGAAACACAGATTTTGCACTAAGGTAAAATTATAGGTTTACAATACAATTTTTTGTTAGGTAACAGGCTTCTAATATGGTTCCGAACCATATTCATTAATGACTACAAATAAGACTTTATATGTACCGGGATCGATGGTTCTACATTCTCTCCATGTGGCATAGGAACATCCTGTAATGTATAATAATACAAGTAAAGTAAAAGTGTGTAGTTGTAGCGAGACTGGGCGCGGCGCGACGCCACGACGCCAGCTCTAGAGAACCGCCGGGGTTGATAAACCACGGGAAAGTCTAGTCTATAATACTCGATTTATTCCATAGCATTATCCAAATTATTTCCCCTTTACATACATACATAAAGTCACGCCCTTATCCCTCACGGGGTAGGCAGAGCATAAAACGCCTAGTAAAAGGCGCCTTCGCCACGTCTGACCAATATCGAGGGCAATTTTAGATTGTAATGTGTATCGCCATAGTGATAAGTTGTCAGCCCATCGCCTAAATTACAATACACTAACCCTCGAATCCCTTTTGCTGACTTCTACAGCATGCCTGGCAGGAATGGCAGCTGGAACACTATGTTTTTCCATCGCTCCCAGTCCGGCATGGAAGATTTTACGATCACAAAGAACATTGATGCCCAAATATACCCATAACTTGGAATTAATATTTAGTTGCCGACAAGAGAGAAAATATAGGGGTGATGCTATATCTTGACGCGGTACCGCACGAAACGACAAACTGGCAAAAATTTAATTTATATTCTGAAGCCAACAGGTACCTTTGTTGTATATGCCTTTGTAGGCTCGGGCGTATCAAAAACATAGCAGTGGGCGAAGTTAATTTCCCTAAAGATATGAATTTCTACTAGGTATATAGAACACAAAGATCGCCCTCTTCTAATTTATTTTTGCGTAGTAACAAATGTTTAACTAAAAGTAGGTAGGTTCTTTTTAATTCTCAGACACAGAAATCCAATTTCATACTTCAGGTGTTTTGTTATTTTTGTCCTCTATCTAGCTTGCAAATAATATACAGTCATTTAGTAATTCAGCCTTTTTTGAAAATGTATAAAGAAGTTAATATTTTCCACATTGGCGTCTGCGAATATTTAAAAATGAATTTAAGAACAAGAACATTTTCACTGGATTATTAGTCTAATTTCCATCTGGCCCGAGACTGATGCGGTCCGTTGCTCTTTACGGCCTGCCGTCTGGAGACTGGCGATACTGAAATAAAACTTAAATATTGTTCTAGCTAAAACAAGACTAAGAAGTAATCTCAATTTTTAGCACAAGAAACTAAGAATGTTATTGCTAGGTTCGTTCATACTGCCAAGAAATCTCACCGAAGGTTTTCCGCATCAATTTAACATTATTATTATTATAGCTAGCCTATTAGATCCCACTGCTGGGCAAAGGCCTCCCCCGCGGTCTTCCACTTATCACGGTCCAATGCAACCTCAGTCCAGTCTTTCAGATAAGCGTCAAGATCGTCACGCCATCTTTTTCGGGGTCTACCTCTTCGCCGAAATCCGCCTTGAGGTACCCAATTTTCCGTGACGATCTTGGTCCATCGATCCGGGTGCATCCGACAAATATTTTAATTGGTTTTCAAAACAAATATGGCGGACACGAATTTCTGTGAATTTAACTTTATATTCGTCTTACTAAAAAACCTAAAGCCAAGAACCGTCGCGTAATGTGATTGATTAAGAATGAACGACACGACCGGACAGATTCATTCACTATGTCATTAGTTGTATAACAATCGTTTTCACATTAATAGCAAAACGTTTTACACATTTACAAATATACCCATTGAATGTTAGTTAAAGGTCATTATTATTACCTTTATAGGACCATCTGAGAGTATAATAGCAGCCGACAAACAAAATTTTGCGTAGACATGCCTCATTTGAATATTTAAACGAGTTCAATGGCAATTTGCATGCAAATTAATTAGTTTAGGGCGGGAAATCGAGAAAACAAGGTGTCGCCGCGTCGCCCATTGCGAGCTGTCATCGCCGCACAGAACAGAGATATTTCTTGTGTAGTGTACCACCATAGAAACTGCCACGTTCTTAGGACCTAGGTACTTAACTTAGTATATAATGCTCTCGATTATGACGGCATTCCTTAACTAATTTTAAAATAGCGCTGATAGAGGCCTAAAATAAGGAATTTTAAGCATGGCCTCTTATTTTATTTATAGGTCATAAGACCAAGCAATCTTACGTCAGTTTCGGAATGTCAAGTGTGTATTTGCTATCTCTTTCATATGTCAAAGTGGATAAAGTGACAGTGCTATCTTAAAATTAATTAAGTAATAGTGCCGCTAGAATCGATAGCAATGTCAACGTGACAATCCGAATCCAGTCTATAAAATGACATTTAAAGAAATGACAGTGGACGAATATTCGAGGGGAGTTCCGGACACGGTTTGTCAGCGTGAAAAGACGCGTAGTATTCGGTGCAGACAAGAGACGGCGCACATCCGCTTCCTGCGCTTGCACACGCGATATGTTACGATAATTCGGTACTTTAGTGATTTAATTTTGGAAACAATCGCAGTATACTTGTGATCTTGGTCATAAGTAAGAAATAATATTTGTCATATTAAAATGCTGATTTAGTACCTATGGCAAAAAATATTATCTAAAAACGAATGGAGACAGATGGCCAATGTACTTTTTTATTTGTTTTAGTTATGTGACGCGTTTTTTTTTTTATTACTTTTACTGCCCCTGTAGCGTGGTACAGATCTCTGTACCTACCTGTCGCACTGTTTTACCTGCGATGCGAGCGCTATCATCGCCTTGCAAACATTGCGCCCGCTTGACGCGATATTTCTCTAATTTAAGGCGCTGGCACACTGATCCAGAGACGTGGTGTGGTTTCTGAGTTACATTGCCGGTTTTCACGCATTGATATTATGTAAGTTGTATCCACGCAGTGAATATTTAAACACGTAAGTACTCGGCAATGCAACGTCAAACCGCCATCGCCGGGCTTTATCAACGCTCGCGTCAGCAGATATTTATTTAATCAAAGTGAAAAGGCGCGCATTTCTTTCTCGGAGTGTCGGGATCCGTTTCTTTGTTGTATCACAGAAGGTCCATATTTTTGCTTTCTTCGTCAACATAATTAGTGCATAAACTTAATTAATTAGAACTAGGTTGCAGTTGCTCGCATTAAGTATTCGTAATTTACAGCAAGCCGGCAAGAGAAGCACTTACATTCATGTTTTATCGCTATTACTTCAGCATGAAAAAGCTAGATTCTGCTATACAGGGTGTTAATTTCATTGCGTGCCATATCAAAGTCTACCGTTTTAATAAACAATCCTATCAAGTTTTTAATAAAATGATATCGCTATCGCATTCACCCGAAATGAATAATCATGTTATTTTCGCGAACTTGCAAAATTAATAATTTTATAAATATTTTATCAATCATAATAATACTTACAAAGAAAATACTTAAGTCATGTTTATTTTTGTCACGTAATTTACAAAAAGTGGTGTCGAATTTAATGGACATTTTTTTATCTCGTTGCTTTCATATTTTAGAAAATAAGAACATGCTGCCTTTCATAAAGTAGGTTTAGTACCTATATGATATGGTGACTTTATTAGTGACTGGTTCTAAAAACAAATAACCTTCCTAAAAACAAGATTCATCAAATTACGCGTAACAGATATACAAATAAAAAACTACAAATCTCTACAAACATTATGAGAGGGTTAAAAATAAATTCTTAACGCAAACGGTTCTGAGAACTGATAACCGCTCAGGCAAATAACCTACGAAGCGTGATAATAATGAGCGGCGCCTAGATACCTGCGTGTTATACCTACAAACAGGTTTATCACTATCATATCAACTGCCTGCGTGATCTATTGGTGTGAGCCTCGGCCTTCCGATCCGGTGGCCATGGGTTCAATTCTCGTTACGATTTGTTAATTTATCACCTGATTGTCAAACTACACACCAAAGACATTCTGACGCGGTAAAATCTGATTTTATTAGGCCATTTAGTTCTGTCTAACCCGTAAAAGACATCGGTGTGATTGTGTTTATACGTCAAACGCTGATAACACGGTCATTTTACGTAGATTGTTTGTTCTTATTGATAAACAAAGTAAAAGTGAGTGTTTTCATGTGTCATTTCATTTCAGTGGCTTAAAACTACTTTGTTTCGGATTTCCCTAAAAAAAATTGCAAGGAAAAATACTTATAAATAGATATCATTACGAGGATAATGTAGCTTGGTACCTACTTGTGAAATAATGTTTCACTTCGTTTCTCGAGATATTACAGACACGCTGAAACTAAAAATTCCGCATTTAAATTCCATATTTTTACAAAGATTCTTAGAAAATATAATAATTTATAGAAAGCGTCTAATTGAAAATATGTCGCCAAACAATTTGTATTTTGTTATATTTCAAAACATTTCAGGAATTAGGTACCTATTTATCCTCGTCTGATTTCTAATGGCTATGAATAAAATATAGAAACAGTTTTAACCGAATTATTTTGACGATCGGCAAAGCCAAATCCTATTGTATTGTATTCCCTGTACTTCGATTTTTGCTATAGGTATCTTGAGTGGACTATTTTTAGGAATTTGGGTCTACTCAATACCTAATCCTTTTTTAGCATAGCTTCCATTTAAGTAATAGGATCCCACTCGTGCTTGATATTGTCCGCAAAAGAAACGTCTAGTCTAGACAGAAAATTTAATCTACAATTTATTTGTATCGCTTTATTAACACAGCTTTAAAGGGGTAGTTGCTTTTTTTTGTGCGTTTAATATAAGTAAATCACAGCTTTAAACTGACTATAAGTTTTAAGACTTTCGCGGTTGTTCACTGCAATTAGATTGTTATTATGAACGGGATTATTACCACGATTATGTTTATTGTTACCTCGATATTTCGGAGTTGTTTCAAACTCCATGTTCACAAGTAGACTGGCGATGCAAATGTTGACGTCTTCTAAAACTGACTAGTTGTTTATTTATTGAAACCCATATGTAGTTCAAAATAAATCATAATTTCATATCTGCTGTTTTTAATGAGTTCTGTTTAAACATAAACTAATGATTTCTAGTAGAAATTTTATAAGTACCTACTTATGTAGAATAAAAGTTCAAATGTGAGATCTCGGGTCAAACTAGAATTACTTATAATGGTTCGCGTGCCCAGTTCATATAAATAAACTAACCTATAGTTAATAGGCAATATGATTAGTATTAATCATCACATAATCACTGTAACCGCTAATTGCAATAAACATAATCGTCAATTTCTTTGTAATTTATGTCAAGTATCAAACAAACCTTATATGGTTTTTCTGTAATAATGAAATTACGTAATGTAGGTACGTAAGGAAGTTATAGATTAATTGTTTTTCCTAAAAATTCTTAAGTGCACGCACAACACAGCCCAGGTTCCTGCTCAAATAGAAAGTGTTCTTTTACAGTGATAAGATAAGATAAAAATACTTTATTGCACATAAGAAAACAAATCATACAACACAACAGATAACAACAACAGACAAGTACAACATAGGCGGCTTTATTGCTAAGGTAGCAATTTTTTCCAGGCAACCTTTGGTAATATTGTTAATTGAGTGTTTTAATTAATTATGAAAAAGTGTTCTTTTACACCTAGGGTTCACCAGGTCAGTTCTTTCTTTTACGGTCTTCAACTCAAAAGACGAATCTCTTACTCAAGGAGAAAGTAGCTTTTTACTGGTGAAAGACTTTTAAATCGGTTCAGTAGTTTTTTCGTTACAAACAAACATACATACATGCAAATATTTTTCTTTATAATATTAGTTATAGTGTAGAGTAGACTAAATAAAATAAACAATGTCGCTGAATCTCTCGCCCTTCAAAATGGAACCCAGCGGCGCGATGTTCCTTGCAGCGGAATTAGATCAAGTGATTCATTCACCCACACACACTCTGTTGGGATCAGCAGTCGGCTTGTTGTTTGTCAACCGTGGTGAAATACTCCACTATCATTATACAGAGTGTAACAGAATTACTAAAGTAGTTAGTACTGGGTTCAAAATGGAACCCAGCCGCGCGATGTTTCTTGCAGCGAAATTAGATAAAGTGATTCACCCACACACATATTCACATTACACAAGGTGTAACAGAAATACTAAAGTACTAACATTGTTGCCTAGGCAAGGAAACGCTGGACGAGTGGAGTTTGAATCTGTATTTTTTGTTATGTTGGTAGAAACTTGGTACTGTTCGGAATGCCAACCAACATACTATCAACAAAATATGACAATAATTAAAATCCATTCAACTTTGCAGGCGTGTTATTCTGTTCGATTTTTAATAAAAGCGAATATTCAGGGTTCACTTATCAATGATTTGATCTTCAAATTTGTATAAAAATCATATATTTCAATTTATTTCCTATGCAAAGTTGTCACCTTTGTTACACTCTGGATGAAACATTTTAACGTAAACACTAGAGTTGGGAACAATGGATGTCTTTAATCGATATTCCGGAAAGTTTCCGTTGTGATGTGACCTATTATTCCGCAGATCAAACGCTCAGTTCAGAACTATTTACAATTCGATAGATTACATTATATAAAATTATCAAAGTTTGATATTGAAAGTCAAAACAAAGGCGTATTCTGTATTCCCTAAATACCTATAAACAATACTAGCTCTGTGCAACGCAGTTTCACCCGCGGCATAATAAGCCTTTCCGTGGAAATCAGATGTTTTCCCGCGGTAAAAAGTAGAGCTTGTTTGTTATTCAGGGTAAACGTAGCTGTCTAATGGAGAAAATTTTTGAAATCGGTCTAGTAGTTTTTGAGTTTATTCGTTACATACAAAAATCGATCCTCTTTATAATGTTAGTTTAGAAGTTTAATCTTACAGTATGTATATTATATTCCTCCATTAATATTTTTACTTCCATGTTGGACTGGGAAAGATAGAAAAACATAGAATGTGCCAGCTGCATCTCCTCCCGGGCATGCTGTAAAAATCAGCTAAGGGATCCGAGGGTTTCAGTATTGTAATTTAGGCGATGGGCTGACAACCGGTCACTATTAGCAATATACAGATCTATCTGGAATAACCCTCAAAACTTGTCAGACGTGGCGGAACGACCTTTGTTTCGGTCGTTTACGCTCTGCCTACCCCATTAGGGATAAAGGCGTGATTATTATGTATGTATGTATTAATATACCAACAAACTGTAGATATACAGCTGATTATCAATAGACAGATCGATCATATTAATGTATTATTTCCTGATTTTGAATGACATTAATCAACTTAATTTCGCATTGTTACCTGCGTTGCGGCGCCAACAATTATGTTAATTATCATTGTTACACGTATTTTTTTGCAAATTAAACACACTATTTCTTTTCAAATTATGAGCCTATTGTCTTACGCATTGTAAAATTAAACTGTTTGTCACAAATACACCTTGAAAATATATTTGGAGGTTGGTTGCGTAGGTAGTAGTATTAAAATCTGTATTATTAACTTTATTATAATGTTGAAATTGTAATATCAGTCGTAAAGTCTCCGACAAAATAGTGGTCAGTTACGTAACGTCGATGAATTTATTCTCTCCTTTGGGTCAGCAATGAAGCAACACAGATAATTGTGTCATTTCATTGCATACGCGGCATATAAACCTGTGTCGTGTTAAAATAAGACGCTAAACTAGATTTTCTGCCATGTTTGACTGGAAGCGACAGAAAAACATAGTATGTGTCAGCCAAACCAGAGAAGAGATTTGATGGTTTTAGTGTGTTGTACGCGATGGAACACTCAAAATGAGTCATACAGGGCAAAACGACCTTCGTTTAGGTCGTTGACGCTCAGCCTACCCCATAGGAATAAAGGCGTGAATGTAGGTACGTATGTTTGTATTCACAACATCTAAACCTGTGTCGTGTGAAAATAAAACACTAAACGCAGATTTAAGCGTGTGTTACGTCTGCGCTATGTTTAGCCTGGCGGCGGCCACTGCGCAATGGCAGGTTCGAGTCCCGCGCATGTGCACGCGCAGCGATCGACTCTATCGAGTGATACCTCTTATAAAACTGTTCATTGTTCTTAAAATAACCCCGTTGGCCTCGGCGATAGTTGCGTAGCGAGGAACGCAATAAATTGTCATTTGGTCGTCCTCTGCATACGTTTTATCACATTGTTTACATCATCTAAACGAAGCACATGAAAGGTACTTTCATAAGAATGTTTTTTTCTTAGTTATTATGAAATAAATTTTCCACTTAAAGTTTGTTATTGAGTGAAAGCGGCGAGGAGCGGCCGTGACCTACCGCACGCTTCCGCACCGCCGCCGCCGCGACTACACGAGATCATCGTACACTGACATCCATCATACCAACCCTGAGCAAACAACACAGTATTTGATATACTACACCGGCAATGGATAGCGATGTCTGTACAAACGCCAAAATGATATACAGACGTCTCACACAGGGAGTAAAAATGCTGACTTTACGGTAAAAACTTTAGGGTGTGATACTGAACAAATTTCCCCAAAAAAACATAGATCGATATGAATAAACATTGTCCCTTCCATACAAAAGGTGTCAGCAGCTCGAGTCATTTGCATGGGCTAACGGCTTTCTTTTTCATATTTCGACCTAATGTTGCTTGGGGAAAGTTGTTCAGTTTCCACCCTAAAGTTTAGTCAATATTTTTTTTAGTCCTTGTTATAAACAAACCATAGAGTGTCGCCGGCTCGTCGCCTCGTCGGCGCGAGTCTCGAGTTACACACGTAATACTCATACACACACGCCCGATGTGCTCCGATGCATCAGTACCGGCTCTCGTAATGGCCCAACCTGACCCACTTCTGTCTGAGCCTCGTAATCATCACAATCACTATGTAAACAAACATCTCCGCTTCAACCGTTGACCTATTAAAAGATTTTCACAAAAAAAATACCTAGACACCCACACATATAATTTATAGTTATTGTGCGACGAACATTTGTACAAACGTTATAAATTTTATACAATGGAGTTTTGTGCTAAGAGCTCACCCCACTCGTGTTGTGAAGGCTTCATTGTTCGTAAGTTGCGCAATTCGTCTGTTATCTTGCAAATTCGTCGGTGTGTTTTTATCTGGGTGTCAGTCAGTGTGCCTGACCTACGGCACGAAGCGACCGATTGCACCGAACTGGCACAACGTTTTGGGCATAGAGCGCCCGCTGTTGTGACCAACCTCAATGTGCTGTACATAGGAAGGATAAAGGTAGCTGCAGCGGAGCGGCGCGGCGCTGCATGGCGCGGTACGGGGCGACAAATGATTTTTTGTATGAAAATGTGTGAGATGTACCGCACTACAGCGGCATTGCAGCAGCGCGACACGGCGCGACAAAAACTGTCAAAATGTATGAACTCACATTACCGCGCCGTGCCGCTCCGTTGCAGATACGTTCTAGTGCGATCTAAACTTAAGGATTAAAATTGGGACAAGTAGCGTCGTTTCCTGTCAATACAATGTCTCACACTGTAAGCCTTATCGCCATATGGCTTTATCAAACTGCAGACGTAGTCGTGGCGAAAACAAGAATTGGGCTAATCGTTTTGGGCAGATAATGCGTTAAATTTTATGAACATTTCTATGAACTGACTTAATATATTCTACTAACACGTAAAAGCTTTACAGTGGGTAAGGTTACGTTTAATAGTGCCTGGTCTACTTTTGTGTAATATAAACAAACCATCAAACATTATAGTGCGCACTTTAAGGAGGGAAGTATGGGAAATCGGCTAAACAAGATTCGGAAATTGACTAGTTTAGTACTTTCAAAAATGTTTTATTAATAAGAACATTATACCATTCTATTCAGTATAAAATGGAGAACAACGAGATCAAATAATAACAACATACAGTCATATAATAAATTACAGAAAAATGCTTGAGAAATCAATGAAAAAGTATGAAATAGTCACGCAGCTCTTGACTAAGTGTAAGTTTTTGAGCGACGTAAAGGCAACAATACTTACATCAAATTAATCGCAAAAGAACAGAGAACACGTAAGATGGTCATTGTTTTATAATTCGATTTAAATAGCAATTGCAATTAGTTATTAAATATGCAATATAATTTGGCTCATTTTTGTCATACAAATTAGTATGGCGCGCGCAGGTCAAAATTCAACCTATATTACGACAGGCACGATGTTCCATTCTTTCAGTCGCCTGCGGGCTGTCAAGGTGAGAGGTTACGGCCGCTCGCATCCAAAATTCCGCCATCTTTTCTTGTATACTTACAAGGTAAAAATCAAGTCTGTCACTGCAGTGGTACCATAGAACAAAAGTAAAATAAGTATACAATAAAAAGAGGTTTTATTTCAAGCACATACCCCATAATGTAGAAATAGTTTACATTACGTAAAATAATAATAATATTATACTAGGACTTTAAAAAAATATGAAGCAATTTTTTAAATAGGGTGTAATGCTACCCATGAAACTGAACAACTTTCCACAAAGAACATAGGTTGAATTACGAAAAATAAATTGGTCCTCCCATACAAATGGTGTCAGCGGCTCGAGTAAATTTCTATGGGCGGGACATTTTATTTTCCCGCCGGGTAATAAATGTTACAAAGACAAAAAGTTAATGGGAAACATAGTCCTAGTGTCAAAATGTACAAACTGCCTAGTGCCAAAATGTCATATTGCCTAAATGCTGCTATGATAGAATACATTAAAGCTGTAATGTTCAATTGTACAAATTCCCTAAGTGCCAAAATGTCATTTTGACCAAAAACCGCCAGAATACATTAACGCTGTAATGCACAATAAGAGCCTTTTTACACCACGGACATAGATGGCCCAGGTGTTAAATTGGACCATGACTTCTTTCCGGCTAATACTGTCTGATCTAGACAAGATCTATATTTCGGATGACAGCTGTCAAATTTGAAATGCCAATATCTTGAAAACTATCAATCCTAGAGTACTGGTGTGTATGGACAAATGATAGGTCTTGACGAGATCTACATTTCAGATGACAGCTGTCAAACTTGAAATGGCAACATCTCGAAAACTATCAATCCTAGAGTACTGGTGTGTAGGGACAAATTATAGGACTCGATGAGATCTAAATTTCGGATAACCGTTTTATTTTTGACAGCTGTCATCTGAAATGTAGATCTCGTCAAGACCCATCATTTGTCCCTACACACCAATATTCTAGGATCGATAGTTTTCGAGACATAACCGTTTTAAGTTTGACAGCTGTCATCCGAATTAAAGATCTCATCGAGACCTATCATTTGTCCCTACACACCAGTACTCTA
>JARACY010000199.1:0-121973 GCA_029255725.1 Scrobipalpa atriplicella
CATTTTTTATGGGCCTTTCTGTCGCTGTTCTGAGGCAGCTGCTTAATCGGACTAAAGCGGGGGAGTTGCTTTGCTACACGCAATCTACACCCTTTAAAAAAAAATGACAACTTCTCTAAGGGCGCCCAAGGGAGCCCGAACCTCGGCTTAGGACGTTGTCTTGGGCTTGGGATGGCCTTATCGAGAGAATCTATCCAGAACGTGCCGGTATCGCCCAAAGTGGGGAACAATAATGAGGGACCTCCGCGACCTCGCCGGCGGGGTGCGCGGTTGCTAGAAGAGCTTGTTTTTTTTTATATGTGGAGACCTATTTGCACTATGCGACTAAGTGTATTTAATGCATGACCGGACTAAAGGCGGGGAGTTGCTACACGCAATCTACACCCTATAAAGCAAATGACAGCTGCCTAAGGGTGCCCGCTAGGGCTCGAACCTCGGCTTAAGAAGTTGTCCTGGGGACGGTACCTCCCAAAGAGTGATTGGGTCTTCGCCATCGGTAAGGGGAAGAGCTGTTGAGTGTGGCTCTACACTAGTTGGAAGCACGAAATGGTGTCAGCGGCTCCAGTCATTTTGTATGGAAAGGCCTATGTTTTGTTTTCGTATTTCGTCCTATGTTTCTTGGGAAAGTTGTTCAGTTTCATGGGTAGATTCACAACCTAAAGTTTGGTCAGTTTTTTTTACTCTCGGTACGAATATGAGTTTAATCTAGTTAATCTAATTGAAAATGTGTATCTCCACTTTGTATATTCTCATGGAATCCATTTATTTAGTCAATCCGACGCTTCTACTACGACATGCACGAGTACCTGGAGGAGCAGCCGGCGTGGGGCGCCGCCTTCACTGCTGCTGAAGATAGGGGCTGACGCAGCGCGAGCTCCTATTGTTCGATGATCAAGGCCCGGCTGAAAGTTCCTCGCCTTGCCCAACGTCTTAAAAGATGGTAGTCAGCGTAAGCTAAAAGTTCTTCTTCATCATCTACTTTTTTACCATCTCTTCTTTTTCATTTTCATCTTTGCTTGGCACACACGCGTGGTATCCCTGTCCGAAAGCTGGCCCTAAGGAGCTTGCCACTGCGTTGATTTCTGCTCGGTTCAGCGGCTGGTCGACCCTCACAGCTATGGACGCCACGCCCACCTGTAGATTGAAAGTAGGTAATTTAAAATTATTGCGTTGGTGGGTTCTAGGCCAGGCTTAATACTACCATCATCAGCCAGTATCAGTCCACTGCTGAATATTAAGAGCTCCTGAAGCGTGCCCCTGGGTCCAGTTTTTGGCTCGAGAGAATAAGACTGTGACTAATACTATTATGTCAGGAAGAAATGGAAATGGTCGTTGATGTCTTAACTACCATACTAACCCATGTGTTTTACTTATATGATGACTTACCATGCAGTCCATGAATATAAGGTACTTCCCGTCCCTGGTCAGCTTCATCTGGAACTTCATCAGTGGCACCGCGTATCTCATTGGAGCGTGGAAGGCTGGTGGAAAATGGAATAATCAATTTAGTGTTATTTGATATAGGTACATCATAATATGATGATGACGATGAAGATTAGGATGAAGATGAAGATAAATATGGAGATGTGAATGCAGATAAAAATGAGGATGAAGATGAAAGTGACGACGAGGATGAGGATGACGATGTAATGAAGATCATGATGAACATGACAATGAGGTTAAAGATGAAAATGAAAAGAAGAGATGGTAAAAAAGTAGATGATGAAGAAGAACTTTTAGCTTACGCTGACTACCATCTTTTAAGACGTTGGGCAAGGCGAGGAACTTTCCAGCCGGGCCTTGATCATCGAACAATAGGAGCTCGCGCTGCGTCAGCCCTATCTTCAGCAGCAGTGAAGCGGCGCCCCACGCCGGCTGCTCCTCCAGGTACTCGTGCATGTCGTAGTAGAAGCGTCGGATTGACTAAATAAATGGATTCCATGAGAATATACAAAGTGGAGATACACATTTTCAATTAGATTAACTAGATTAAACTCATATTCGTACCGAGAGGTAAAAAAAACTGACCAAACTTTAGGTTGTGAATCTACCATGAAACTGAACAACTTTCCCCAAGAAACATAGGACGAAATACGAAAACAAAACATAGGCCTTTCCATACAAAATGACTGGAGCCGCTGACACCATTTCGTGCTTCCAACTAGTGTAGAGCCACACTCAACAGCTCTTCCCCTTACCGATGGCGAAGACCCAATCACTCTTTGGGAGGTACCGTCCCCAGGACAACTTCTTAAGCCGAGGTTCGAGCCCTAGCGGGCACCCTTAGGCAGCTGTCATTTGCTTTATAGGGGTGTAGATTGCGTGTAGCAACTCCCCGCCTTTAGTCCGGTCATGCATTAAATACACTTAGTCGCATAGTGCAAATAGGTCTCCACATATAAAAAAAAACAAGCTCTTCTAGCAACCGCGCACCCCGCCGGCGAGGTCGCGGAGGTCCCTCATTATTGTTCCCCACTTTGGGCGATACCGGCACGTTCTGGATAGATTCTCTCCGATAAGGCCATCCCAAGCCCAAGACAACGTCCTAAGCCGAGGTTCGGGCTCCCTTGGGCGCCCTTAGAGAAGTTGTCATTTTTTTTAAAGGGTGTAGATTGCGTGTAGCAAAGCAACTCCCCCGCTTTAGTCCGATTAAGCAGCTGCCTCAGAACAGCGACAGAAAGGCCCATATAAAAAAAAACTGACACCATTTTTATGGGAGGACATTTCTTTTTTTTCGAATTTTGAACTATGTTCCTTGGGGAAAGTTGTTCAGCTTCATGGGTAGATTCACACCCTAGAGGAATGGTCAGCCAATTTCTTTACTGAATGTTAGCCTACCTATTACCTTCGTCATACTCACTTGCGATTTTGAAGTCACTGTCCAGAGATATTTAGCTTACCGTGGTGTCGTCGGCGTATGTTGGTATTGAAGCTCCTGGATGATATATCTTTCGTTTGTAGACTCTGATAAATTAGTCACAATAAAGCTGTTACAACATACCATTGGAGTAGCGATTTTGAACCGTAAATCGATGCACTGAGACCCAACCTCCATGTGCCACACATAGACCACTCTCCACAGCGGCCCAACCACCATCTCTGGCTCGAAGTATGGATCTTTCCTCAGATCCCTGCATAGCGCCTCACTTTTCTCCAATAACTCTGGTTTCAATGTGAGAACATCGACTAGGTCGTCTCTTGGTTGTGCTAGTTGACCTTTGGATGCAATGAAGTTAATCAGAAGTATCCTGTAAGCTATGTATGGCCCACAAAGGAAGTCAAATCATATTCTCTTAATCATGCCTCTGCCTGGGGTCATATGACTAATAAAGAAGAAAGGATGACAAAGTCTACGAACCGATCAGTCAAACACTTATCAATCAATCCATCTACAGTACCTATAACCAATGTTTTTTTTTCATTTTTGCTTAGCGGCAGAATTTATGTGGTACCCGCCTTACCCCTCCAACATATAAGAAAACACCGGTCTACAAACCTGAAACTATACTAATTAAACTAACTATCACTACTATAAGCGGTCTCTCTGACGACATATTGAAGAATAACCAACATTTCCAAGTTCCTAGCCCATTTAAGCGAATGTTATGTGAAAAATACATCGAACATAATCCATGTTTTTATTTCAGCAGAGTTTTTCCCAGAGAACTCAAATTGTTTAAGCATATAGAGCACTGGTTGGGTAAAATAGTAAAGATACATTAAAGATGAGCTCATGATGATGATGATGATTAATAAAACTAATTTTTAACGGATTTCTGTTGCGTTTATTTAATTTGATTTTTCTTAGCAGTAGTTTATTTTATTAGGAGGAAAAATCAAAATTAAATAAACACAACAGAAATCCGTTAAAAAATTAGTTTTATTAATCATCATCATCATCATGAGCTCATCTTTAATGTATCTTTACTATTTTACCCAACCAGTGCTCTATATGCTTAAACAATTTGAGTTCTCTGGGAAAAACTCTGCTGAAATAAAAACATGGATTATGTTCGATGTATTTTTCACATAACATTCGCTTAAATGGGCTAGGAACTTGGAAATGTTGGTTATTCTTCAATATGTCGTCAGAGAGACCGCTTATAGTAGTGATAGTTAGTTTAATTAGTATAGTTTCAGGTTTGTAGACCGGTGTTTTCTTATATGTTGGAGGGGTAAGGCGGGGTACCACATAAATTCTGCCGCTAAGCAAAAATGAAAAAAAACATTGGTTATAGGTACTGTAGATGGATTGATTGATAAGTGTTTGACTGATCGGTTCGTAGACTTTGTCATCCTTTCTTCTTTATTAGTCATATGACCCCAGGCAGAGGCATGATTAAGAGAATATGATTTGACTTCCTTTGTGGGCCATACATAGCTTACAGGATACTTCTGATTAACTTCATTGCATCCAAAGGTCAACTAGCACAACCAAGAGACGACCTAGTCGATGTTCTCACATTGAAACCAGAGTTATTGGAGAAAAGTGAGGCGCTATGCAGGGATCTGAGGAAAGATCCATACTTCGAGCAGAGATGGTGGTTGGGGCCGCTGTGGAGAGTGGTCTATGTGTGGCACATGGAGGTTGGGTCTCAGTGCATCGATTTACGGTTCAAAATCGCTACTCCAATGTATGTTGTAACAGCTTTATTGTGACTAATTTATCAGAGTCTACAAACGAAAGATATATCATCCAGGAGCTTCAATACCAACATACGCCGACGACACACGGTAAGCTAAATATCTCTGGACAGTGACTTCAAAATCGCAAGTGAGTATGACGAAGGTAATAGGTAGGCTAACATTCAGTAAAGAAATTGGCTGACCATTCCTCTTAGGGTGTGAATCTACCCATGAAGCTGAACAACTTTCCCCAAGGAACATAGTTCAAAATTCGAAAAAAAAGAAATGTCCTCCCATAAAATGGTGTCAGTTTTTTTTTATATGGGCCTTTCTGTCGCTGTTCTGAGGCAGCTGCTTAATCGGACTAAAGCGGGGGAGTTGCTTTGCTACACGCAATCTACACCCTTTAAAAAAAATGACAACTTCTCTAAGGGCGCCCAAGGGAGCCCGAACCTCGGCTTAGGACGTTGTCTTGGCTTGGGATGGCCTTATCGGAGAGAATCTATCCAGAACGTGCCGGTATCGCCCAAAGTGGGGAACAATAATGAGGGACCTCCGCGACCTCGCCGGCGGGGTGCGCGGTTGCTAGAAGAGCTTGTTTTTTTTTATATGTGGAGACCTATTTGCACTATGCGACTAAGTGTATTTAATGCATGACCGGACTAAAGGCGGGGAGTTGCTACACGCAATCTACACCCTATAAAGCAAATGACAGCTGCCTAAGGGTGCCCGCTAGGGCTCGAACCTCGGCTTAAGAAGTTGTCCTGGGGACGGTACCTCCCAAAGAGTGATTGGGTCTTCGCCATCGGTAAGGGGAAGAGCTGTTGAGTGTGGCTCTACACTAGTTGGAAGCACGAAATGGTGTCAGCGGCTCCAGTCATTTTGTATGGAAAGGCCTATGTTTTGTTTTCGTATTTCGTCCTATGTTTCTTGGGGAAAGTTGTTCAGTTTCATGGGTAGATTCACAACCTAAAGTTTGGTCAGTTTTTTTTACTCTCGGTACGAATATGAGTTTAATCTAGTTAATCTAATTGAAAATGTGTATCTCCACTTTGTATATTCTCATGGAATCCATTTATTTAGTCAATCCGACGCTTCTACTACGACATGCACGAGTACCTGGAGGAGCAGCCGGCGTGGGGCGCCGCTTTCACTGCTGCTGAAGATAGGGCTGACGCAGCGCGAGCTCCTATTGTTCGATGATCAAGGCCCGGCTGGAAAGTTCCTCGCCTTGCCCAACGTCTTAAAAGATGGTAGTCAGCGTAAGCTAAAAGTTCTTCTTCATCATCTACTTTTTTACCATCTCTTCTTTTTCATTTTCATCTTTAACCTCATTGTCATGTTCATCATGATCTTCATTTACATCGTCATCCTCATCCTCGTCGTCACTTTCATCTTCATCTCATTTTTATCTGCATTCACATCTCCATATTTATCTTCATCTTCATCCTAATCTTCATCGTCATCATCATATTATGATGTACCTATATCAAATAACACTAAATTGATTATTCCATTTCCACCAGCCTTCCACGCTCCAATGAGATACGCGGTGCCACTGATGAAGTTCAGATGAAGCTGACCAGGGACGGGAAGTACCTTATATCATGGACTGCATGGTAAGTCATCATATAAGTAAAACACATGGGTAGTATGGTAGTTAAGACATCAACGACCATTTCCATTTCTTCCTGACATAATAGTATTAGTCACAGTCTTATTCTCTCGAGCCAAAACTGGACCCAGGGGCACGCTTCAGGAGCTCTTAATATTCAGCAGAGGACTGATACTGGCTGATGATGGTAGTATTAAGCCTGGCCTAGAACCCACCAACGCAATAATTTTAAATTACCTACTTTCAATCTACAGGTGGGCGTGGCGTCCATAGCTGTGAGGTCGACCAGCCGCTGAACCGAGCAGAAATCAACGCAGTGGCAAGCTCCTTAGGGCCAGCTTTCGGACAGGGATACCACGCGTGTGTGCCAAGCAAAGATGAAAATGAAAAGAAGAGATGGTAAAAAAGTAGATGATGAAGAAGAACTTTTAGCTTACGCTGACTACCATCTTTTAAGACGTTGGGCAAGGCGAGGAACTTTCCAGCCGGGCCTTGATCATCGAACAATAGGAGCTCGCGCTGCGTCAGCCCTATCTTCAGCAGCAGTGAAGCGGCGCCCCACGCCGGCTGCTCCTCCAGGTACTCGTGCATGTCGTAGTAGAAGCGTCGGATTGACTAAATAAATGGATTCCATGAGAATATACAAAGTGGAGATACACATTTTCAATTAGATTAACTAGATTAAACTCATATTCGTACCGAGAGTAAAAAAAACTGACCAAACTTTAGGTTGTGAATCTACCCATGAAACTGAACAACTTTCCCCAAGAAACATAGGACGAAATACGAAAACAAAACATAGGCCTTTCCATACAAAATGACTGGAGCCGCTGACACCATTTCGTGCTTCCAACTAGTGTAGAGCCACACTCAACAGCTCTTCCCCTTACCGATGGCGAAGACCCAATCACTCTTTGGGAGGTACCGTCCCCAGGACAACTTCTTAAGCCGAGGTTCGAGCCCTAGCGGGCACCCTTAGGCAGCTGTCATTTGCTTTATAGGGTGTAGATTGCGTGTAGCAACTCCCCGCCTTTAGTCCGGTCATGCATTAAATACACTTAGTCGCATAGTGCAAATAGGTCTCCACATATAAAAAAAAAACAAGCTCTTCTAGCAACCGCGCACCCCGCCGGCGAGGTCGCGGAGGTCCCTCATTATTGTTCCCCACTTTGGGCGATACCGGCACGTTCTGGATAGATTCTCTTCCGATAAGGCCATCCCAAGCCCAAGACAACGTCCTAAGCCGAGGTTCGGGCTCCCTTGGGCGCCCTTAGAGAAGTTGTCATTTTTTTTAAAGGGTGTAGATTGCGTGTAGCAAAGCAACTCCCCCGCTTTAGTCGATTAAGCAGCTGCCCTCAGAACAGCGACAGAAAGGCCCATATAAAAAAAAACTGACACCATTTTTATGGGAGGACATTTCTTTTTTTTCGAATTTTGAACTATGTTCCTTGGGGAAAGTTTGTTCAGCTTCATGGGTAGATTCACACCCTAGAGGAATGGTCAGCCAATTTCTTTACTGAATGTTAGCCTACCTATTACCTTCGTCATACTCACTTGCGATTTTGAAGTCACTGTCAGAGATATTTAGCTTACCGTGTGTCGTCGGCGTATGTTGGTATTGAAGCTCCTGGATGATATATCTTTTCGTTTGTAGACTCTGATAAATTAGTCACAATAAAGCTGTTACAACATACCATTGGAGTAGCGATTTTGAACCGTAAATCGATGCACTGAGACCCAACCTCCATGTGCCACACATAGACCACTCTCCACAGCGGCCCAACCACCATCTCTGGCTCGAAGTATGGATCTTTCCTCAGATCCCTGCATAGCGCCTCACTTTTCTCCAATAACTCTGGTTTCAATGTGAGAACATCGACTAGGTCGTCTCTTGGTTGTGCTAGTTGACCTTTGGATGCAATGAAGTTAATCAGAAGTATCCTGTAAGCTATGTATGGCCCACAAAGGAAGTCAAATCATATTCTCTTAATCATGCCTCTGCCTGGGGGTCATATGACTAATAAAGAAGAAAGGATGACAAAGTCTACGAACCGATCAGTCAAACACTTATCAATCAATCCATCTACAGTACCTATAACCAATGTTTTTTTTCATTTTTGCTTAGCGGCAGAATTTATGTGGTACCCCGCCTTACCCCTCCAACATATAAGAAAACACCGGTCTACAAACCTGAAACTATACTAATTAAACTAACTATCACTACTATAAGCGGTCTCTCTGACGACATATTGAAGAATAACCAACATTTCCAAGTTCCTAGCCCATTTAAGCGAATGTTATGTGAAAAAATACATCGAACATAATCCATGTTTTTATTTCAGCAAGAGTTTTTCCCAGAGAACTCAAATTGTTTAAGCATATAGAGCACTGGTTGGGTAAAATAGTAAAGATACATTAAAGATGAGCTCATGATGATGATGATGATTAATAAAACTAATTTTTAACGGATTTCTGTTGTGTTTATTTAATTTTGATTTTTCCTCCCCTAATAAAAATAAACTACTGCTAAGAAAAATCAAAATTAAATAAACGCAACTTAAATCCGTTAAAAATAGTTTTATTAATATGAGTTACAGTTGTGCAAACTTTAGAAAACATGTGATTATGATGATATTAAAGATCACAATAATAATAAGTAATACTTACGATAATAAAGAAATGCAAGATCATACTCCTTCTTCTTCTTCTTCTTAGCGTGTCGCGACGAATCAAATTTTCTCAGCCCAAAAAGTTGCCACACAGATTGCGTTTGGAGTGGCTGCCCAGAGATCTTCTAACGTGCAGGTGTCGGGGCACGCAGGGCAATTCAGGAGGTGAGTCATGCTCTGTGGGACAGCACCCCAAAGGCACTGTTCGGAGTCACTGTAGCCCCACCGACACAGATTTTCCTTGCTGCGACCAACCTGCGTACGAAGTCGGTTCAGTGATTTCCAAACCGACCACTGGAGGTCGCTACTCCGATTGGGTTTGGAAAGAATGTATCTATACGAATTGGTATTTCTTCATTATAGTAAGAATCGTTGAGCATAGGTAGGGAGCTGGCAGATACATAAATGTCGAGTACATTAGGCATCTAGGCAACGACTTTTTGTTATCATAACGTATCTTAATTACTTTGACCATCACACATCTCTGGTAGGTTTTTGATATCTTCAATTCAACCGGATACAAATGTTTTGATTTGGTCAGTTCAGTAGGGTACGATATGGAAGGTCAATAACATGTAAAAGAATATTAAGAGAGTTAGGCCCCTATTTATGAAGCGATCTCAAGTTTAAGAGCAATACTAAGTATGGGTTTGACTGGCCCTTTTGTACTGAAATGACATTTCTGATACGAACTTAAACTCGCTGACATTCTCGAGAGCTGATTATAAATACGGGCCTAAGAGAGCTTGTTAAACCAGCTGTAATGTTATAGCAGCTTTCTCTTATTTCATATAAAGCTCGCAAAATTTCAAGAATTTAAAGTTCTAAGTACCTATGGGACTCGATGACATGCCGTGATGGTGCTGTGCCGGCAAGTGGAAAAGCGTGTCATATAATTCCATTGATTTCTCACCTACGATATCGTCGAAGGTACCGTGCCGTCGCCGTTGCCGGTGCCGTACCGTCTAGTGGAAAAGCGCCCATTGGTTGGAAAGAGCGGATGGTATAGACAGAGGTCATATTATACATAACTAGCAAGGTATAAAGTTAATCTGAGTTTTAAATTGAGATTGATACCTGGATATTTATTTACAAATTACAAAAGTGAATCACTTAGTTTGTTTATTAAATCAAAATTATACACATAAACAAAAACATACGCATTGCAGTCAAATATAAATAAATGAATCAATGTAGTTGATAAAATTTGATCATTCACTTAGTGCAAGTCAATTATGATTGTCATACTTATATTATTTGTGTCTCTCTCACTATCGGCGGCTAAAAAAGACATAAATGAACACTTCCACGCCTCGTTTGGTGACGATCCAAATTATAAGGATATAAGTGAAGAAAGTAAGTCAACTTATTTTTAGAAACATTAGAACAAATGGCAAATTCAATTAATGATTGCTTTTAAATCACCAAATATTTTAAGATTGCTGATTTAAGACCAATATTTTTATTTAACGCATATACATATACAACGTATAACATAGGATATAATATGTATCCTGAAGGGTGTGAATCTGCCCATGAAACTGAACAACTTTCCCCAAGGAACATTAGGTCGAAATACGACAAAAATAATTTGACTTCCCATACTAATTGCGCTATCGGCTAAAGCATTTTGGTACGGAAGGCCATTTTTTTTTTACTATGTTCCTTAGGGAAAGTTGTTCTGTTTCATGGGCAGATTCACATCCTTCAGGATGCATATACCCTTTCTGTTACACGTTATATGTGTTGGTAATTTTACACATGACATGATAACTAACGTGAAAAACAGTCAGTCCATTTTTGTCATAAAATTAATTTTAATTCCAGACAAAAGAATACTCAAACAGATTCTCCAAGAAAGAGAAAATTTCACAACCTGTCCTGAGTTTCTCAACAATACCAAGTTGGACATAAACAAATTAATTGAAATAGAGTGGCAGATCTTCTTCTATTACACAGATCGTAATACAATCATGAGAGTCCCGCATGTATTTATATTTCGGCTTCCTGACCCAACGGTGAGTGTAATTCACAGAAAAAAAAATGTAGACATCGACAGTGACCACATTGGATATGCCATCAGAAGCACGAAATCAGACAGTCAGATACAGACTGAAGCCAGTAGGAAACAGTATCGGGGGTAACTTTGGCCCGTATTTATAATCAGCTCTCAAGAGTGACAGCGAGTTTGAGTTCGTATCAGAAATGTCATTTCAGTACAAAACGGTTTGTCAAAACCATACTTAATATTGCTCTCAATCTTGAGATTGCTTTATAAATACGACGCCTTTGTGTCCCTCTAGGTCTTAAACTTACGATTTCTGGATCGAGAATTGAAGACTCGAAACCTTTGACCACTGAGGTAGAGAGAGTAATGATACTTTTTCTTCTCTCAAATGTGTTAAACCGATGAATCCTGGTGTCAAAGTTTTTAAACCACTTAGTAGGCTTTTGAACAGGTTTGTGTTGTGTGGTGTAGTACTATTGATTGGAGGGTTTAAACCTTCTATGAACACTTTCAGCTAGTACACCGATTCCAAAGCGAGATGAACCGCACCATACACAACATGGTTCACTTCTTTAACTGGACTGCTGTTGAATTGTTCCTGGAAACCAATCTGGACTTTAGCGCCATGTTACTGGCTTCCAATACGTCAGGAATGTATGATGCCATTCCGTCTCAATTGTTCGAAGGTGAGATTTGTTTCTGTTTCACGATACATTGACCTATGCTTATCCTTCATTACTGTTAGACCCATGTTTAGCGCAGAGTGATAGCAGTAGCATATTCTGTATGTAAGTGGGGCAAAGATATTCGTAAGAAAGGTATTCAGTTCATGTGGTTAGGGTCATTCGATATAGTTTTTATCAAGAACTCAAACATGGCTTTGAGCTAATGTTATATTTATAGGGAACGCTTCTTCCTATTTATTGGATTGGATTAATCCCATAATCCCATCATCGGCAAAGTACACCCCTAGCATAGCTAATCTTCATTATAACAATTATCCAGGGAAGCTGAACATGGACAATGACTACCACATCGGGCTGAAATTCCTGGAGCCACATTTCCTCGGCTTCATGTCCTGCGGGTGGAGGCAGCTGCTTGTTCTGGCGCCAGTGGATAAGATGCCAAAGGATGATGAGGTAATTTCTTTAGCCTCCGCGGTCTAGTGGTCTGAGCCATGGGCTCTCGGCCCGGAGGTCCCGGGTTCGATTCCCGGTGGGGAACAACGAAATTATGTTGTTGTTTCTACAATAGTTTGTTTTGGACATTGGAGACTGTCATTGTCCGAAAAGTAAGAAGATCCATGCTATTGGATGGGCATGTAAATAGCTGGTCCTGCTCCTGCATGGTTTCTCTCTGGTCGTGACAGTCAGTGTGTCCCATCAGATTAAGAGACTAAAGGAGTGCAAGAAAAAAAAAATTACCCATATGTTTCAATTTCTTCTAATGACAAATTCTTGTAAATTTTTTTCAGGAGCAAAAGATGGCGAATCTATTCAACTTCCGCAGTGATCTGGGTATTTCGCTTTCGGAAATGACTAAAATCCTGGAGAAACAGGAAATCCAGGCTACTGGACTGGTACATGAAGAAGACGACCGCGACATGAACCTCATATACGAAGAAGAAGATCACCAAGAGATGATGAACATGATATAACTTCTGCATAATATAAAGTGAGATTGAGTGTGAAATGGGGATAAAAACTGGGAACTAAATGGTGCCACTAGCGAGTGTTCCTTTTTCCTGTGTTTGGTCAGTAATCAGTCAATGTCAATACCTATCAGTTTTGCGTCTTCTCATTGGTCTCTTTTGGAACACTCGCTGGTGGTGCCATCTGCAATTAGCTTTGCGTTTTTATCCCCATTGACAGAAATTAGCTTAAATAAAACTTTCTTATGTTCTTGAGCTTAAAATATTAAGTTATTATTTATTCTTATGGTAATATGCCAATATGACTCAAAATAAAAGCCTATTAATGCATCAAATAAATTTGATTCAATGGCCATGATTCGACGGAAACACGATTTAACTAAAAAAAAAACATATCTGTTATTTTCTGTCTGCCATGAGAGAACAGAAAAGGACGGCACTTCGGACGAACTAATTATAATCCTGTCAAATCAAAAATCTATGGATGATAAAGTCGTGGTGTGGGAGGATCTGCCAAAATCCTTTGACATTGCTAAACGAATTGTAAATGACAGGATCAAAATTAGTTCGTCCATAGTGCCGTCCTTTTCTGTTCTCTCATGGCACAAAATTGCTGATTTTAGTTAAATCTTGTTTTAGCCAAATCGTGGCCAATATTCACCAAAACTACGTATGCAGTTTAGTACATACATACATAATATCACGCCTTTATCCCTAATGGGGTAGGCAGAGCGTTAACGACCTAAATAAAGGTCGTTCCGCCACGTCTGACAAGTTTTGAGAGTTATTCCAGATTGTTCTGTATATTGCTATAGTGACAGGTTGTCAGCCCATCGCCTTAATTACAATACTGAAACCCTCAAATCCCTTAGCTGATTTTTACAGCATGCCCGGGAGGAGATGCAGCTGGCACATTCTACGTTTTTCTATCACTCCCAGTCCAGCATGGAAGTTAAGTGTACCATAAAAATGGTGTGGTTCACACAGAGCTCACATTTAAATGTCAATATTTACTGTATCAGGTTACCTAGTCAATGTGAATCAATTTCCAGGATTCAGAAACCATTCTTTTCTTGATTCAGTTCAGTATCCAGGAGCAACAAAGTCATTTTTTTGCTGACTACAAGAAGTGAAATATAAAAAAAAAAAAAACGACAGAAACAATTTAGCTAAGTTTTGTATTTAATTCTGTAATATTTTGTAAATCTCAATATAATTATTACAGTTGCAGATTTCTAAGGGCAGCAACACACATGCTTAACGTTCCGCGCCTAAGGTTCCGTCCAACACGCTGTCAATGCTTTTTGCAATGCCTACAATATAACACACCTGCGGAATGTTACGTACGTAAAGTGGAACCTTCGGCCAAGCCAATCCTTCCGCCAGTACGGATTACTCCTAACACTCCGTATAGTCACTACTAACATCCTTTATTACCATGCATACAATACAGATATATCAGACCGTAATTCAGCGAGCCGAATAAGACGCCGCGAAAAACCGCCTGTTCGGTCGGTGGGGTTGGTGTGTCGTATGTATACGACCGAAGGTTCGGCCGCCGAACGTTACGCAGGTTTGTTGCTGCCATATTGGCTCAGACACAAATGTTGAGAACCCCTGCACACTAGCTGACTCTGACACCTATAAAGACACTAAACGTCAACAAAGTATCGCACAACAATGGTCGTGTTGTTCGTTTTACTACTACTGGGTTGCACATACGCGCAGTTCCCTCCGATACGTCTGAGTGAGGGGAAAAAGATGACTCCTGAGGAGTTCCGGAAGATACCTGACGACCCCATGGGTGATCCAGCTGATGATATACCGCCAGTACCGGATTTTGTAAGCACTTTTTTGTGGCCAGTTCAATATTCGTTTTGTTCTTTGATTAGAAGGAATGCTCTTAACTCAAACTTAACTCTACTAAAGTAGAGTCGTAGAAGGAGCGAGCAACTAAACAAATAAAAAATGTTCTTCTTCTTAGCGAGGCGTTTTTCGAGTCGGCACGCCCGAACCTAGGTCACCCTTGGTGTCAGCTAGCAGTCTTGGTAGCAGCTAATTAGGCTTTGGACATGGTTTAAGTAATATTATATTATATTCATATTAATATTTATTTATTGCATTCACATACTTCATTTACAATTAGCTGGTAAAATGTTAGAGTTAGTAGGAAGTACATGACCCTGGTGATGCCTATTATAAAAGAAAGCAACCGGGACCGACGAATAAACGTGCCCTCCGAAGCTCGATCCCACGACATCCGGATTAGAAGCCCAGATTAAATAAAAATGTTTGACAATAACCCATCGATGTTTGTCAGTTTGTTACGATCGTTTAAAATAATATTTATCAAAGGAGGATTTATTATTCCAGGCTAAACCAGGAGATTCTCCAGCATCTTTAGGATTGCTGCCTCAAAATCGATATCTGGAAGAGGAAAAGTTGAAGGGCAATACATCCAAGAAAGAGGAACGCATTCTTTTAAACTTTGAGCAGATCCACGATAAACTGATAGAGGAACAATCGAGACCTGAGCCTTACACGGCAAGTGTTTTTTTATATAAAGAAGATAACCGTTCAATTAGAAGGATTCCTTGAATACACAAGCAATTTTCCACACAAGAAGCGCTCAAACGTTCGCGAGGTAACAGCCGAAACGCCATCTTGACTGACGCGCAGTAGTGACGTGCAGTTGCGCGCCAAATGCTAGTGATGTTCTTGGTAGATCGATTATTTGCGTCTAACAAATGTTATACAGTGGCAACTAAGTATACGGCCCACCTGATGGTTAGTAGCACCGTAGGCTACACCTACTACTATCCCACTAGATCCTAGAGAAATAGCAGAGTACGTTGCACACCGTGAGACCCAAGGTGGAATGTCTCTTGTGCCAGTAATTTATAAGGGTTTTTTAACAACGCTATTTTTTTTTCAAGCCTATCGGCTTTCCGTTCCGTCCCGGAATGTTGCTCTAAGATGGCATTAATAAACAAGGATTTCATCCTCCCAGAATTTTGCCACTCGACACTCTCTGTAGCGAGGGCAATCCCTCTAGCTAGGGAAAGTCCTACTCCTGTGCTTGTTTCTATTTCCTAGTAAAAGTAATCTTTTTCCAGGAAGAGAAACTAGTGGGTTCAGTTCTGGGGCGCATGTGATAGATCCTATTAAATTGGTATCCGCACTAAAACCTTTTTTTACTTCTTCATCGTTTTGGTGTGTTGAATTATGTTGTTAACGTTTCACATTCGTCTCAACTGCTGATTCTATCATACTACTCCATTCTTTCAGCGTAAACCTTTTCGCCAACAAGGATACACAGCTAATGTACTGGAAGAAACCGATAAAATTTACAAAGAAAAACTCGCAGAATTCGAGCCACACAGTTTCGTTTTGAAATCCGAGGACTACTTTAAAAATCTCAGGTTGCAACATTTGAAAACAATCGTGTGGTCTACCTGCGATGACCTAAAAAGGGGAACCAGTATCTTCAACCCTGAGGATATTATCAACATCATGTGGATTCCCTTCTACACCTGGTCAGATCAAATGGATATCACAGCCTTCGTTCATAAATTTACCATTCCTACTCAACTGGTAAGGGGTATTATATGTATATTTTTGTTAGTTCGACCAATAAGAATGAAATCTGGCATAAGCATTATGTAGTATTTTTTTCTCACGACTACCGCTTTGCCATACTTGTGTGTGTAAATGACCTTAGTGTGCGTGAGCTCGGCATAGCACACAAGGGCGCGTGTCTGTACGCACAACTACAAGCTACAAGTATGGCCGAGCGGCAGTTGTGAGATAAAACAACAGTAGATCATCATTGCTCGGTCGAGTACATGAAGTGAACGCCAGCTCTCTCTACATTCTACTTCTCCTTGACTTTCTTGTACGATTTTTATTTATTCTTCTTCTTCGGTCGTTGTAGTATTTTATTTTTGGTCTCTACGCTCTTATTTCCCGTGTGCTTTTTTAATAATCCCTCGTTTTTATTATGACCAGCAAGTATACGAATACCAGAAGAAGTTCGGTCCATACCTGAACCGCTCCATCGACTGGTACCAACCGAAATTGTACCTCGAGCAGGATCTGGGCATGAGGAAAGCGATGCTCATCTCAGCAGATCAAACCGGCTTGTACTACTTCATATTTGATAATGAAATATCAGAGTTTATGAAGCGTAAGTATGATTACTTTATTTAATCCAATCATAATGTACTTGTTGTATGCTTATTTCAGCTATCGTAAATGTTTTCCATGAAACGAATTTAGGTATTAATGTTATTTACTTGCATTTTGTCACAAATCACAATAGTCCACTCTTCTGCTGAAATCGGTGCCTAAAATTACATATTTAATAATCGATATGTTTAATGTAATTATAATAATTTTAGGGCACAAAATAATATTTCCATTGATCTCGGTGAGGTTGAAGATAGTCGGAAACTACTTAGCGATGATGTACTGCGAGCAAAACTTGGCATTGATCATGGCAATGGATGGCCGCGTGCCACCAACTAACAAGGAGAAGAGAGAGACGGCCAAGATCCTCGGCTTCCGGGGGAAAGGACGACCAGTCATCAGAGATGAGGAGAACGAGCAGATTCGGCTTAAAGCTATTCAAGATAGGGAGAATCAGCTCAAAGCTATGAAGTACTTACCGACTGATGGTAGAGGATATCTTGACGCACTGATACCTGGAGAGACTCCAATGGGAAGAAGGAAGCAAAACGAAGAAAAAATTAGTGTCATTCCCGACAAAGCTGTATAGGATTTTAACTAGTTTAGGATTACCTAAATAGATTCGGTCAAGAAACTTGTTAATACTTAATTAAAATTATCAAAGTTTTAGAATATTAGTGTTAGGCTAAAGTAGTTAAACAAATTAGTAGCATGCCTTGAATGCGGGGTGTAAGGGACAGCTTCCCGCAAACAGTCAACGAAACTGAACAACTTACGCCAGGATTTTTTTACAGGAAATGAAAAAAGGTTGATGAACTGAAAATATCTTTCCCATCCAAAATGACGACCTCTATCAGACAATTTTTATGACAAAACCATTTTTTTTTTCATTTCACTTTGAAGCTGCCCCTTACACCCGGTATAATACCTCTCAGTTATAGAGCCTCATTTTCACGCCTTTTTGGAGGAAATAAATATACTTATGTAACAAGGGTTATAATAATATTACCTAAAAACGATCTTTTTTTGAATCCTTGAATTAAGAATGAATTGAATTAGGTCTTCAGAGATCGAAAACTTAGTTTACAAATTGATGAGTGTCTGTTTAATGTGGCAACTGAACGTAAGACAATTAAACATTACAATGAATTTCCGTTGTATCATTCTTTCATCAAATAAACAAACATACACTTTTTCATGTGTTTTCAAATACACTTATGTATACAGAATTTGATCTTTTTGTCTCTTCTCAATCAACTTCAGTTTTATCTGTGCAATCTAGAAGATCTCAAGAAAATTACAATATGTTAGATCGACTTTTATTATTAGCTGTAATATTAGATTATACTATTGATGCGCAAATGAATCAATACGTAAGAACAGATACATCAGCTCCTGAACTTGAAATTGATCAACGGGAGTATACAAATCCAGACACTATGAAGAAAATTCCAGAAAAAACAACTGATGAAGAAACAAAAATCATTGAAAAATATGGTATAAATAATAAAGCGTTACACGATAGCATGACTCTTGAAGAAATTGAAGAGGATAGAATAAGAAGTAAAAAAGAAAAGAAAGAATTACCTCCAAAAACGATAAGTGAACATGATAGTATGCCGTTTCACATGAAGATTTTAGACATTGATGAAGATTTAAATGAGGTAGACTCGAAAGATGCTGACGTCATCTCTGTATCTTCTTATAATCTACCGAAAATGCCCAAAAAGGTTTACGGGCCTGAAAAGAAGCCTTTCAAAAGTCTACCTTTCACTGGCGTAGGTCCAAAAGGGATTGATGAAGTTGATAAACCTTCATGTAACGCATTTAGCAGGACTGCACGTTTCAATCCGTTCTCTGTATTGAATGAGAGGTGGTTCAATTTCTATCGATGGGCGCCCGATAATGCTCCACTAGTGATTGAGTTCAGTGCTCCGACGTCATATGTAAGAACACTTTGATATCTGTCTGATCCCCTAACTAACACACACTCGACTTTATTAAAAGGTGCATATCATAAGATTACCTTTGACCCTGATATTATATTGTCTAATTTACATTTTTCATTATCAAATATGAACTAAACATACAAAAGATACTGTAGTTTTGTAAGAGGCGATTTCATGTAGTTTTTGTGACATCCTAAATTATTGATTTTAGGAAATAGACTTCATGCGAAGTCAACTAGACGCGGTAGTGGAACGACCAATAAGCTGGTCATCACGGAAGGTGGTGATGATCGATCTTATCTACAACACTACTGGACTCCTGGTGGAACGAGGTGAACGTGGACAGTTTTGGATGTACGCCCTTAAGAAAAGTAAGATAGTCAAGTTTCTACATTTGCCCATATTTAATTTCAACGAGAAGGTAAAATTTTAATACCTATTTTTATAGATTAAAATTTTACACTTCAATCTAAAATTTACCTCAATATTTATCAGTCGTGGCGAAAACCCACGGCTGTTTCACCCTCTGCCTACCCCGTAAGGGATAAAGGCTTGACTTTATGTATGTATACGTATGAAAGTAATTTAAGTTTGACAATTTTATTTCTAGTTGTTGCATTTTTGGATGGTTTTGGAAGGTGGTGACAGATTTATTTACCTCTTTATTGTAGAGCTGTTAATAATATAAAAGATCTTTGAAAAAAAATTATCAAATTTGATTTTATTTTCAGACTACTCTAGGATGATAGAACCGTTAGATGTTCGCTTCAAGCAGACGGCTGATAACAGATACTTTGCGTTCGTGATATGCGAAGTATGTATTCTTAAGTTTTAACCTTTTTACCCAACGACGGCAGGAGGCGGTAGGTATACGCGTTTGCCCTGAGAGGCTGTGTGTATTGTTAACAGACGTCTGTTACCATTTTAATCAAAAATGGCTGAACCGATTTTAATGCGATTTCTTATAATTGGTTGGTTGTGGTTCAGATATGCTATGAATTAGTGGAAATCCGTCGTAGTTTTCTTAAATTTTCAATTTAATATCAGCTTATCGGAGATGTCTCATCTCATCATTGTTTTATCATCGTCTAGGACGACAGAGCATTCATCTTCTCGAAAGTGAGCGATGTACCTCGGAAGAACGATATACCAGACGTGGTGGCTCAATTGGGGTGGAGGGGTCGAGACGGTCGCTCATATCTCTATCAGGTATCGAATACTTCTCAGTCCGTACAATAAATAGTACATTGTTTAACGAGTGGAGAACATGACCGATTCCCACGAGGGTGTAGTTTGAGGCCCGAAGCGCAGCTGAGGGCCTCAATACACACGAGTTGGGAATCGCATTTTCTTCCGAGTTATACATAGTGCTTTATACTACACCTATGAGGAAAATATAATTAAAAATCCTTGTAAAATAAAGAATGATATCACTTACATGAGAAGATATCTTAAGAACATTTGAAGTGTCATCATCCATTCGAACAGAACACAAACAAACAAAACACATTATAAATACAATTACACATTACATCGACAACACTAAAAACCTTATTTACATTGAATAAGTCAAATAAATCAAAGAACGAAAAAGAATTCGCGCGGACATGTTGATTTTACCATATTTTTTACTTAAAAATATAAAAGAGGCAAATGAAGCTAAGCACATACTGCCAAAAAATGTAAGTGGCCAGTATCATTTTGTGGGCTTCGAGATAAAACTTTTTGTGTTTTGGCATCCGCCTGTTTCTAGTTTTGAATTATGAATTTTAAAAAAAATAAAGGAGGGGAGAAAATACTTTCTCCCCTAGGGGAGAAAGTAAATCCCATATATTTTTGCCGCCCGCATATTCGTTCGCTTGGATTTACGTACTTTCATCCCTTTTTTCAAGTAAGAACTAATATACTTTCCGAATAGGTGTAGTATAAAGATTATTCTTCTTGTCATGAGTTTTTCGAGTCGATCGACCCAATGAATTCCGGTGTCAGAGTTCTTAAATAACACAGCTAATAGGCCATTAACATTTGTGTAACGACCACCATTAAAGACACCGACCGGGACCGACGACTTAACGTGCCCTCCGAAGCACGAAATCTTTTTTCGTCCAGACCATCAGACGATTTTCAGCCTGCATTGTCTTACTCAAACGGGGGATAATCTCACAAAGTAATAAATTGAAAAATATCAACTTTGTGTTGCCCCCCTGGGCATCGAACCCAGGACCTCCGGATCGCGAGCACATGGCTAGACAGCGGAAGCAGTAGATATATCTACTTAATACAAGAGTATACTTACCTACTTCCCCAGGGTCACAAATGGGCACCAATCCCGGAGTTGACTGAAGAAGAGTACTGGACACCACCGAGCCTCTGGAAAGAGGAAAATCTCCCCCCACCACCCCCCGAAGACGACCCTGATGAGGAACCGATCAAATTCTTGAATAAAGATTACAAGTACAAGCCTAAAAGATTGTAGTGCGTAATAATAAAATGATGTAGAAGTCTGATTTTATTTTATTTTCTTAGATAAGCAACAGCTACAACAATTTAGTAACAAAATAACAAAAAATAAGCTTCCACAAATAAAAATATGGTACTTATAAATTTCTCGATTACTCGCTTGTGGGTTTGACATGTATTAACCTCGACGTTTCGACCACCTTGTGATGGTCATCATCAGGAGTACGAAAATGACGAACCGCACGTCGACTGGAAGTCGAAGATCACACCTGACGTGCGGTGTTGTGTAATCTTCGTGCTCCTGATGATGACCATCGTAAATGGTCGAAACGTCGAGGTTAATACCTCCGTCAAACCCACAAGTGAGTAGCCGAGTATTTTATAAATACGAACAACACTTAGGTACTCAAAACCGATGAACTTTTATCATTGGATTATTTTATAAATTTAGATTGTCTTTGTCCTGTTTATAAACCTACAAATTAATAAGAAAATTTGTGACAAAGCATAAATCAATCAATCAATCAATTAGGTACCCAAGTAAACTAATTGGAGCGCTTGTAACATATCTGCATGGATGACATAAACAAACAGATGTGATATGATAAAACCTTCGCGTAAAATGCTGAAATGTACATTGTGTCTCGTATCGTAAGGTAGTCAAATTAAAGTTTAAACAAGCAGTTTAATGTTAATGGTTGTACTCATAAAACTGGAAGTACGGTAACGCCAATTATTAATACTTATTACTTTTAGACCGCCCATGCTAATTACAGACAGTAGTGAAGGTATTTGTACTGGAGGGAAAATTACTTATTGCAATGTTTTTTTGGTGGTCGTTTAAAAAGTGACTAATCGGTGTTTTTTTCGAGATTGTCTTGCTAATTTCTGTTCAGTTTGTTGATTAATTTCAAAGTAATTTACAGGACTATAATTAATAAGTATTTTACATTTTTACAAATCTGTTAATCTTACAGAAATAATTTGTATATTAGAGTACTATCAAAAGCATATTCATCCGACTCTATTTTGCCAAAATAAAAAATTGTGCATCTTTAAAAAAAACATGAATTTCAGGAAATTTTCATTTTTAATTTGCCGTCTGCCCCAGGGTAGTTTTCTGGGACCGCTGTGTTACCCTAATTATATAATTGCTGTGTATTTAATCCTTCTTTGTTCAAAGTTGACTTTAGCAATTCGTTGAAAGAGCTCTCTATTAGGAGCATAAATATTTAATTCTATTGTTAGGAGGTCGCTCGCTCAGGGCACGTCTATTACTTAGAAATTAACACGATGTCAAGTACTAAGGAAGAAAAGAATATTTGAGAAAACTAAGTAAGTAGTAATTACTTCCTTTTAAATTGCATTAAATTTAATTATTGTACAGTCAATAATAGGACATAAAATTTTAAATATTGCGTTCTTTTATTTTATATTATATTAAGTTCCAAATTAGGAAAATAATTTTCTTTAAAGAGTTTTGTATAGGTATGTTTTTATGTGATCTCGGTATGATTAAGATGTTTTTTTTTAATAAATCCATTTTTTAGTTCTATTAACTGAGCCCACTGATTGCTAAAAGTTAAAAACAAAAGTGAAAAGAACTTAAATAATAATATACGCTTTTTTAAACGTTGGCCTTTCCTTTACACAAAAATAATTCTTGCACCTTTGACATAAATGTTCTGGTACTTAGTTTAAGATAAATGGCGCTAAAGTAAGAAATATGACAAGTTGAGCATGAAGGAAATTCTTAAAAGTTACTAATGAACCCATACAATTTTATGCCATCGTCAGACAGGGATACCTCCGAGAGTTCTCGTTTCAATATTAAACATACATACATACATAAAGTCAGGCCTTTATCCCTTACGGGGTAGGCAGAGCGACAAAGACCTAACTAAACAATCGGACAACTTTAACTTTTTGAGGGTTATTTCAGATATGTAGATCTGTCTGTGTATTGCTTTAGTGACAGGTTGTCAGCCCATTGCCTAAATTACAATACACCGAAACCCTCGAACCCCTTTGCTGGTTTTCAAAAATACCTGTGCTAGGGTTGCCTACGAATCATCTTTTCTAAACCAAAAACGTTTTTTTTTTTTTTACATAAACGAGGTATTTTTAAGGTAGGATTTACCTAGAAATCAAATCAAAAGTAAAAGTATACTGACTGAGTATGTAATATTTGATTTCTAGCTCACTCAATGACCTAACTCTGTGAATGTTTAGTAACCGGCTTTTCGAATATACCAAAGGTTGCCATCACAAAAATATGTCGTAAATAATATAATTTATTCCCCGGCCGAGCGGGTTAGTCGACGTGTATGGGAGTTGGCTCTTTGAGCGCCAGCGCCGCTTCCTAGCCACAGGGACGGATCTAGGATACTGTTGGGGCCACTTTTCAACTCTGACCGACGCAACGCCTAATAACCTACACAATAGGAAAAGATTTTCGGGGATGATTCGATAATATCCACATAACTGCAAAAGTGTAAGTTTCATTTAAGTTCTTTGAGGAAAGTGTTCAGTTTCACATAATTATATTCTAGTGATTTCTCGAAAGCAGACTTCTGGGCACAAAGGGTGGTCAAGGCATTACTGACCCATAGTATAATGCAACCCGTCATCGCTGAAGTACCTATGTCGCAGAAATAACTTATGTAACAGACAAGTCCTCGAATACCACTTTTAGACAAACGCAGTGAAGACGGCCCCTCCTACAGAATGGACAGATGAAGGTTACGCACCTAGAGAGAGAGGCATAAATCCAATAGTAAATTGATACTGGCCGATAATGATTATAAACATGTAGGGGCCTTGCCATGAAAACAAAAAATTAAACAAAAGCAACCACTCACACTCAAGCTTTTTATGACCCCTGGGTGGGAAGTGCCCCCTTACCTACCTCCGGCCCTGATTAACCATTAAAACAGTCTAGATACTAAACGTCGGTGTAAACTAAACTAAATATCTCCGTTTTAAATGCTTAATCGCTTTTTGAAGGCCCAACGCTGGTCGTTACATTTCTGTTTCTTGCTTGCGTTCCGTTTTACGTTGAGTAGGAATTTCCTTTCGGAACGACTTATTCTGCATAAGCCGGGATTAACCTTAATAAGTTCGTAAAGGGCTAAATTAGAAGGGAAAAATAAGGACAAAGGTCTAATTACCAAGTTAATTATAGGTCTATGTTATGATATGACAAAGAATAAAATATTGGACTCGATTCGTACAAACACTAAAAAACAGAATAAGTCCATACAAACAATGTCAACCCGTATTAAGTAAGTAAGTATTAGTTGGACCATGTGGACCTTTGAATATCCATCTCCAGACGACAAGCATGCAGGATGGATGATGGATGGTACAACCTTGTCACTTGCCCTGGTACCAACATACGTCACTAGGTTTTCGGAGCGACCACGTGATAAATAGCCCTGGGGTCACGTGAGAAATTGCCCCCGAGTCACGTGGGAAGGAAAACCTATTAAATAACCACGATTATATGTGATTTGTTGTTGAGTCATTTTAGATGAGGAACGGTGAAATTAATTTTGTAAGGACAAAGGAATGATTTATGAGGGAAAAGATAAAAAAAAGTTGTATGGAAGGAAGTGATAGATGACCGAATCGAAGTTATAAGCTTTTCCGATCGAAAATAAATATTATTTTTGAATCACTCGAATCGAAATTCTCATACGAAAGAGTACCTAACATACGCATGCAATTTTCATACTATTTGGCATGCGAATGCTACTCTTTCGTACTTAAGCGAATTTGATTTGAGTGTTCTCCTATTCTCCTGTTTCCACCGCAAAGATTATTTTGGACTCGATATCCTAAAAGTAACTTTACAAAAGCGCTTTTGCTTATTTTTTTAATTGTGTCTAGTCAAACTTTTCTAACACTTAATTTTAAACGGTTATTTTCACGATAACTATTAGACATTTTAACGGATTCTTACCACGATTTATTTGTTTTTGAGTTCCCGATATTCCAATGCTGTTACAAGCATCATGATCACGTGTAGACTGGAGAAAAACATCTGAAAGAAATGTCTCTATTCTGTAACACTCCTGCTCATTCTCTTTAAATAAAAACAAACAGATAAAGTGATAAACCAATCAAAGGTGCAAACTGATCCTTATCAAAACCGTTAACCAAACCTATAAGCGCCTACAAAAAAAAAACGTGTCACTTCTGCGTCGGCATCTTTTAAAGTCTTTGATATCTATCCCATTGTCACATTAGGCGTTCTGGCTATATTCATTATTAATATTTACGCCATGATTATCATAAGATTCTAGTAGAAAATAATCTCAGCTGTGAGAATAAATATGCCACTTGGATATTTAGTGTGTGTTCGGTTTTGAGAGGAGATGGCATAGATTAGTTAGTCAATGTAGATGGGACAGAGTTTGGAATGAAGTTTATGCCTACTATTAGGTACAGAAATTATGACACTTGCTGTAGTTTTTTGTGTTGTAGATACCTACTAAAAATAAAATATGAAGAAAAGAAGACTCTTAAGCCCGTATTTATAATCAGCTCTCTAGAGTGACAGCGAGTTTGAGTTCGTATCAGAAATGTCATTTCAGTACAAAATGGTCTGTCAAATCCATACTTAATATTTCTCTTTATCTTGAGATCGCTTTATAAATACGAGCCTTAGTACAACTACTTATTCAGGCTCTGAAATTGTAAGTTTATTGACATGTAGGTGATTGTATTAAAATAAGTAGGTATTTAACATTCAATTATCGGCTTCTCGCATTACGAATACTAACTTTACTTCAATACCCAATAACAAAACGACTTTAAACCCAAACTGACCCACACAGTATCGCTCATACTATAATCTATGCGTACCCCGCTGTGCGCAAACGCACCGCGCGTCGGCCGTGGCGCTACACCGCCGGTTTTTTATCATTTTTTTTTTATACCACACAAAAAATCATCTACATATATTTCTTGACTGTCATCGGGAACTAATTTCGTGGGCCTTTTTGTGGTTTTTCTGATAATAATTATTTTGTAAACGGCCGCGATGTGGGCGATGGTAAAGAACCGTTTTTTCTACAGTTTCACAACGCACTGGACTACGCGTGTCGTGAAGCGAAGTTTGTAATTACTTGTAGAGTCTGTCTAATGAGTCGGTGGACACGGAAATGGCACTAAAATTAAAAATCGTTTATAAAACTACAATAAAACTATATTGATACTTTTATACAAAAAAAACTATTTTGATATTTCCATACAAATAAAATAAAAGTATCAAAATAGTTTTATTGTAGTTTTTCTGTGTTTACATTTAAAGATTTTTAATATTAGCGCCATTTCCGTGTGCAACGACTCATTAGACAGACTCTATGTATTATGTTGTACCTATTGTAAAGTTACTTCCATCCTGGACAGAAAGGCTTCTATTCTCGGGCATACTTATTTTGAAAGTCATCTCCTCTATCATAGTTCATAACTAAAATGTCATTGCAAAACTGTTAATCTCAAAAAATTACCAGATTACATAAATGTGATACCTATTCTTGTACCTATCCCTAGGTAAAAATGTAGCCTGTGTCGACTGACACTTAGGCCCGTATTTATAATCAGCTCTCAAGAGTGACAGCGAGTTTGAGTTCGTATCAGAAATGTCATTTCAGTACAAAACAGCCTGTCAAATCCATACTTAATATTGCGCTCAATCTTGAGATCGCTTTATAAATACGAGCCTTAGATACTATCTGTCGTCCTACCAAATTTTACTAAGTCAGTTCAGTCAGCTGTTTAGGCGCGAGAAGTGAACAGAAAGACATTTTTTTGATATGTGGTGTATATGGATACGGTGTCAACTGTTAATAAGATGTGATATAGGATTGAGCAAAACTGATCTTCATTCAAATATTAAATAAATTGTTTTAAAATTACGTCAAAGGGTCACAGTGTTGCCAGCATCAAGTAATTGCAATTGTCACGGGAAAACTCTACTAACTACGGCCACGCGTCTACCCGCCCTACGAATCATATTCATACAATTTTGCACACCATAATACGATCTTATTTATCTATTTCATGCTTATAAAGTGTTGGTATAATGTTGCTAACTTTACCCAATTTGCAGTTACTACATTATAAACCATATATCAAAGAAAATAGGGTAGTGAATGAGTTGTAATGTTGGGGGGTAGGCATCCCTAACCGTGACTAAAGAAGTCGCGTGTCAATTTCTATGGGAAAACTTTTGGTGTTGCGATTATAAATTGGTTTTTAATAACGATTTGAAGAAATCTACTACGAAGGGTTGTGTCACGTATGCTGTACTGGGAACTGAATACAATAATTCTATGATGATATAACTATAACTAGGTATAGGTACCTACTATATTTACTATACACATTGGAATGGGATGTAGTTTCTGATAAACTAAAAAAAAACTGCAGCAGAAAGCTTTTTTGTTAAAACATGATGAAATATTGGTGCCGATTCTGTTGCAGACACAACTCGTCACTTTTTAAATTTGAATAGAATAGATACTGAAAGAAATACAACAGCTAGGTAATAATTATAACTCTGTCCTAGCATCCTTACTCGTGTGAAATTTTTGGTTTCAATAATTTTAATTTATTGAAACACTACAGAGTACCAAAGCTTATTAAAATTTTGGATTCATGGTCTTGGATTCACCGTACCTACCTGTAGAGTTTCCGCTACACCCCATAATTGTATTCGCAACGCAAGGGATCCAGACCCCGCTCAAAAACAAAAAGAGGGTGTCAGAAATACAGCGCCTGCCCGCAATGAATAGCAAAAATTTAAATTTCACGCAACTACACGCGCGAGGGACGGTGGTTAGTTTGTATGTGGTGTGAGTCACAAGCCATTAGCGTAAGAAAAATGCAAATTTTTACAATCAATTTTAAATCCAGAGAGGCAATGCTGCCAGCCTCCTGGGAACCCTGCCTCGATGTGACGTCTTGGATGAAATTTTCTATTTATAATGTGAATTGTTAATTAACCTTTTTAATTGTCCAGTAAAACAATAAATAACCATTTTATATAGAACTGTAGTTATATTTAATTTCACTTCACCTATGGCGTTTAGTCGCGTTACGGCAGCGCTTCAGCAGGCGGAACCCTTCATACTATTACAGTGCTGCAGTTCAGTTTTGTCATAAAGCTGCTGGCGCTAGTGTAGTGACTGCACGGCACGGTCACTGTATAGACAAATGTTTGGCGTGTAGTGGCTAGACCAGCTATGTTCCAATCCGATAAGCCGAACTGATTTAAATACATTTGTTTCCATTGCCGAGCGAGCCGCTTTCGTTCACACTTAGAGACTCGCCGCAGGAGGTTTCTCGAGGCTTTTGCGAGTCTCCAGCGCTTACTACTTGTACCACCAAGTTCCAATTTTACGCGATGGGCTGGCCTGGTACGTACAACTTAATGATTCCCTCGCTCGGTTACTAAGCCGTTGTTTTGGTGGCTGAAGCTGCTCATTTTTCGTAAGTCGACTCGCTAATGTAAGAACGAATGGGTTTGGTATGCAGCTGCCATTCTAACATTAATTTGGTTTATCTGAATTCTGGCCAATGAATTTTCATTTTTGGTTATGTGGTTTTGCAGCAGGCTGGAAATGATGATCTAATTCACTAACATTCTGTTGACTTTGTTTGGTTGTTTTAATATTTATCCTCACATCGTTGGGGCTTTTGGGAAATGATACCAAATACCAAAATACACCAATATCCCTTACAGGTGTAGGCAGAGAGTCATTGGTTTAGTAAAAGCCTTTTTCTCAGGTTCTGACCAATTTTAGGGGCATTTCAAATAGGATAACCCGCGGATCTCTAATGTATTTCACATTATACCCAGAAATATGATTAGCTTAGCTGGTACATTCTGCGTCTTTTTCCTTGCTCAGACAAACAAAATAAGCTGCTCCCAGTGAGTATTCCATATTTAAAATGAGATCAATCTTGCTCAGTCACAGTGGAAGGCCTGTGATGCGATTTGCGTCCGCGACACGCGCGTGTCACGTGCGTGTGTCGCTTCTGCGTCGGACGGCCAAAGATTATAGATCGAATTTTGATTTATGGTATGATTAGGTGGTGTTTTATTATTATAAGTCGTGTAACTATAGGGAGGGGGTGAAACTGTAGAAGTGCTTTGTACAACTGGATTTATACACAAAGTATTTTAAAGCTTCCATGCTGGACTGGAAATGATAGAAAAACATAGAATGTGGAAAACGGGTAACTTATGCAGAAGATTTAAGAACAAATAATAATATTGGTAAAATAGGTAGCCATTGGTCATGATCAGTCAATATACATTTTGACGGCAAGCTATGTCGGTTAAAACGACCCCACCAAACCCACCAAACCCCACTCATCATAATCATAAAACATGCTACAATGACAGATTATTTAACTAGGGTGAAACAGATATTAGGCGATAATGTGAGAAACTACCCGAATTACTTCTGATTAGCCTTTAGTTAAATATTCAGTGAGTTTGTACTACCTACAGTTTGTAGATATTTATGACGATAGTATTAGTGAAAGCTGTTTAACATTTTGTTTATGAGATTTGGATTATAATATTAAAACTGTGGGAACTAAGGCTCGTATTTATAAAGCGATCTCAAGATTGAGAGCAATATTAAGTATGGATTTGACAGGTAGTTTTGTACTGAAATGACATTTCTGATACGAACTCAAACTCGCTGTCACTCTTGAGAGCTGATTATAAATACGGGCCTAAAACTAAGTATAGCCTGACCGGTGAATAAAAAGACCTGCCATAGAGGTACCTTAGAGAAGGGCTAAGGGCTTTGGAAGTCCATAAGCCATCTCATCTCATATTCTATCTTCTGTCTTTCTCTCTTCAGTCTTTTTAGTCAGTGTGTTTTTCGGTTTTCGAATTTCATATGATGTGCGTTTATTCGGTGCTTTTACGGTGAAGGAAAACATAGTGAGGAAACCTGCACACACCTACGAAGAAATTCAAAGGTTGTGTGTAACCTAATCTAGGATTGGGTCTGGTTTCTCTTCTGGGTTGCAGAGGTCAGAGGCAGTCGCTATGTGAAAATCAGCACCCACGTCCCATCCCCTATATTGGGTAGCCGACCCCGTGAAATACTGGAAAAAGGCTATATAAGAAGATGATGAGTATTTTTAGTCAGTGGTCAAGCTATAGGTATTTACGTAAAATAGGTATCGCCTGTATTCTTAACAGAGTAGGAAAAATAAATAACAATATAACGTACCTCTTACAATCCGAACTTCCTAAAAAAATTTGCAAAAAATATTTTTAACAAATTATAACATCAAAATCTCCAAAATATTTCGCGAATATTTCCAGGATCTGACCCAAATCTCCGTCAGATACGTGTCAAGCGTGTCAGATGTGTGTCAAAAGCGTCAGATGTGTCAAGTCGCTGAAGTAAACAAGACGTTTGCAGTGCGCATGCGCAGGCGTCATCCCATATCAGTTTCAAGCATGTTTCACAACGCAGCATCAACCTTGGAGGTGTCTTATTGGAAGAAGAAATAGCCGTTATATACAGGGTGTGGTGGGAAGGATATGGGAAAACAAACGAAGAAATAATACAGCAATGGGGGCAATTTTTGTGTGCAAGAAATCACTAAATCTTAACTAAAATGGTCACCTGTCATTTTCTATCCTGAGAGTAAAGAAATGGATGGCAATAATTTTCGTTAAGATTATTAAAGTTCTACGAATCGATACAATATTTCAGTGCTTGACAACAGGCCTCACCAATCTTGGGATGATTCTTGCCACGATTGGCAGGCGGAATGGCAAGCATAGATCATGATGTAATGTAACATACAGAAAGTGTGCTTTCCTTTCCCTGAGTATTTCTTAGTCGGCCTTAAAAAATCCGTAGAAGTAAAGACAGAATATGGGGTAGTTACGTTATTCTCATTCTAACCCAGCACCACATGTGATGCAAAACGTTTGGCGACTGAATTATTGTGGAGGGAAACTAGAAACCAGAACTTCAACAGTATTTGGCGATACCCAGGCGATACGTTATATTTACGCGACATAAACATAAGCTATCAATTCGTGGAGAGCATGGCTTAACTAAATCTTAACCAAAATAGTTCCGTCCCTTTCTGTTCTGTCAGGATAGACAATGAAAGGTGACCATTTTAGTCATGATTTAGTGATTTTGTGCGCTTACGAATCTATCTATATTCCGCAGGTAAGCAAATGAGAGCGCTTTTGTGCCTAACCTCTGCGCTGAACTTTACGTAAACGTAAAACTTTACGATTACGTTTCTCATTGTTCACGTTAAAGACCCTTTATTTCATATCACACTGACCTGTAAAAAAGGTGCATATTTTTTGTTCAAAAGTTGAAGGTTGAATCTCGACCCGAAGTTCCAAGTTCCAGGGAGTATCACTTTTTGTTGTCATTATTTATGTTTTATGTTCGTATGACCTCAAATTATAGGTTAGTGGAACTTTTAAAATAAATACTCATTTGTTATCATTAGGTATAGTCCGTTTTTGTTTTTTACACAAAAATACCTGAAATATTTAACCGTAAAGTTTTTTTGTGGGTTCGACAAAGATTTACGGACATCAAAAGTGTTTTAAAAATTAAGAAAACGTCTAGATAGTATAATATTTCTTGTATCCGGTGTTTACATACTCTACAATTGGCTAGAAAATGTTACTTGAGTACAATAAGTATAGTCACTTTTCAAAAAAAAACTTCTTCAAAGAATAACTACTTCTAAATATATTCTAGGAAAATACACCAAAATCAGACCAAATTGATTTCTTCCTAGCTCAGTTTGGATAATGGGCGATCCCCTTTTTTAACGTGCGTTTAGAGTCGGGCGATCAAACCGTTCGATCGTGAAATGGCCTAGGAACACGTGTTTGATTGTTTATATGGTCATTATAATAATAGTGTGTAATATGGGCAATTAGAGATGGACACAAGTGCGCAACAGTCAAGTGCATGGTGGCAGAAAAATTGATTTATAATCTTTCTCCTTGTAATTCATTTTTGTAGAAACCTTAGCAAACAGATAGCTCATTTAACGTTCGGAAATCAATTGATTATTAAATTTGCTCATAATTGTTTAGCATTTATGGCAACTTGGTCTGCCCTGATTGTCTGAAATAGGTTAATTATATAGTAATCATAGTGCTATAAGAAAAACTTTAACTTTAGTGTTTAGTTTATAGTTCAAGATGAGATACGTTAAGGTATGCATAATTCATCACTTCAACTGTTTTTAGTGGAGAGCTCTTTCTGCTCTAGCGCAGTAATACGTATTTCATGCCTTGCCATTTTACAGTCTCTTAGGCCCGTATTTATAATCAGCTCTCAAGAGTGACAGCGGGTTTGAGTTTGAATCAGAAATGTCATTTTAGTACAAAACGGCCTGTCAAATCCACACTTAATATTGCTCTCAAACTTGAGATCGCTTTATAAATACGAGCCTTAACCAATTTCGCTTCCAACCAATTTTCCAGCTAGCTTTCCCACAGGTACAGAAGTCCGTTCCCACAGTCTCAACCGCCGCGTACCGAGTCCACTATCCATAGGCAATTTTATATCGGATTCTTAATCAAGCTACTGCCGACTGCGCGCGCGCAATATCTCAAATTATAGTGTTGGCAGATTGCGCGGGAGTGGAGGCTGCGACGTGATGCCGGCCAGCGGTGGAACTGGATTTTTCCGGATAGTTTAGAGGTACTAGGATCGAAGCAGAAGAATAAAATGGAAGATAGCTCTATTTGATCAAATATTTGACAATATTTCAATTTATACCTACCTATGAATTTTATTTATATCAATGGCGCCTTAAGTTTTCACAGTCCTTTTAGATAGGTAGGTTCGAAGACATGCGTAAAAGGTACTAGGAGGTAAAGAATTTAGTAAATTATCCTTATCATAAAAATTGAAAAAAAATAATTAGGTAATGCATTATCAATTGAGCATATTCCGGATTAGAAAGGATGAAATTATTAATTTTCTCACCTCTGACCAATTGATCAACAATTGAAATTGAATATACGTACTCATTCCGAAGAACAAGTCAGCAATTTGAAAAATAATGAGAAACGAATCAAGTTTTAATTGAACTTGATATTTTGTGACGTGAATTTAGTGCCAGTTTCCAGATAAAATAAAAAAATCTCCATGCGAGGCGACAATGGAGCGAGGTTACCCAAAAGTCTAGAAACCACACTTTTGTACACTGACAGAACACCAATCCTGGCGCACCATCATGGTCATACATACATACATACATATCATCACGCCTGTATCCCTAATGGGGTAGGCAGAGCGTCAACGACCCAAACAAAGGTCGTGTCGCCACGTCTGACAAGTATTGAGGGTTGTTTAAGATAGATCTGTATATCGCTGTAGTGACAGGTTGTCAGCCCATCGCCTAATTTACAATATACTGAAACCCTCGAATCCCTTAGCTGGTTTTTACAGCATGCCCGGGAGGAGATGCAGCTAGCACATTCTATGTTTTTCTATCGCTCCCAGTCCAGCATGTAGAATCAAGGCAAGCCTGTGCCGCCTGGACTGGTCTACTACCATCTCATCATCAACATCAGCTCATATACGTCGGCACGAGCCTTCCCGGGCGATCGGGCCTTAGTCAACCACGTGGGCCCAGTACGGATTGGTTGACCTTTTCCTCACGATGTTTTTCCTTCACCGTAAAAGCTCTGAATAAATTTAGGTACAAATGAAATTCGAAAACCGAAAATCACATTGGTACGTGGTGGGATTCGAACAACGACCTCCTGCGCAGGAGGCAGTGGCCCTATCCACTGCATAAAAACAGAATTCATCATAATTTCACGCACAGACCATGCTTGGTGCGTTTTCGCGTGGAACCAGCGCCGCACGTGCTCGCACCGTGCTTTCCGGAACACTGAGCGCGTGGAGCGCGGCAATCGCATTGGACATGACGTGTTTACGACTGATCATGATCATTGCTATAAAAAATGTGTTCATCCATGGTGTTCATTAGAGGAATGCTTTTGCATGTTTTTTATTTGAAATATGAAACAAAACAGAGGAGATTTTTTTTAAAATTTGCGATCCATAAGTTAATTAAGTTACTCTTGTTTCTAAGTATAGTTTCGACTATAGTAGTGGTCGAGACAGAATCAACTATGAAGTTAACTTAGGCCCGTATTTATAATCAGCTCTCAAGAGTGACAGCGAGTTTGAGTTCGTCTCAGAAATGTCATTCCAGTACAAAATTACCTGTCAAATCCGCACTCAATATTGCTCTCAATCTTGAGATCGCTTTATAAATACACGCCTTAGACTAGGTAAAACCAATAAACCTTTCTGTCTACCCTGTAAGGAATGTAGGTAGACGTGATATTTTTTATGCATTTATCATAATTTTGTTTTGTAGTAAATATACCGGGTATAAGGGACAACGTACCGAAAACGGAAAGGGGTTGCTCAGTCAATGAAACTGAACAACTATCAACAGGCAATTCTTTCAGAAGGGGATTATTTTTTTCATTTCCTGATCGAATTTCCTAACTTTACCACCAGAGAATTCTTTCAGGTTTTTTTTTTTTCATTTTCTGAAAGAATTTTCTGCTGATAGTTGTTCAGTTTTCGGTACGCTGTCCCTTACACCCGGTATTGATAAAACTTATGAAACCGTTGAAAATGATTTAGTTAAAAACGCCTAACGTGCAGGATGGTAGAATGCACCGCCCACCACTACCTCACTTCCGGTGATAATCATCATTCGATTACTGCGGTAAACATACTGCCGATATTATTAGTCTGTGGTCATGGCTCATTGGGTTAGGGGTGTAAGGGAAATGTGTATTTTGTAATATGCACCTATTCCATGATGTACTAACTGAGGCCTGTATTGATAACCGCAGCACTTGAGATCGACAGCGAGTTTGAGTTCGTATCAAAAATGTCATTGCAGTACAAAACGGTCTGTCGAATCCGTATTTAATCGCTTCTTAAATAGTAGCCTTAGGCATTCGTATTTTTGGATTTTCATGAAATTTCGTATATTTGTTGCAATAAATCAATTGTGCAACCATATGAAATTTTTTGAGAATCCATAAACAATTTTCTGAAATAATCTCATCCGTTTCGAGAGGTTCTGCCTAGATGTCTCCTTTGCTGACTGTACATATAATAAAAACACCTTTCCTTTCTTTAATACTAAATTGCAAAATAACTTATTGTTAAATAAATATTTTCTCTATCAATAAAAACTTTCATTCCTTTTATAAAACTCAAATATAACCAAGTTTAAAAACTAAATTTATTACTAGACATATTATCAGTTCGATCGCCTATCCCTTTAATAATGTTGGTAAAGTCAGTCGAAACTCGGGTAGCGAGTTAGTTAGTTATTTAGATTGTTTTTCGATAACGCGCTATAACACAACGTTATGACGTGTTAAGCAGGAATTCCGAGCGACCGGCCTCCTGACTAATGGGTCGACGAAAATTTCAGACCTTTTTACCCCGCGGTTTTACCTGCAAATAAGTATACTTATTACCTGTAAAAAGTACTTAGTTAATCTCCGATTTCATGACCTATTGTCCTATAGGAGATTGACTATAGATAACCCTTAACTAAAATCATTGCCGTCCCTTTCTCTTCTCTCATGATAGAAAATGACAGGTGATCATTTTAGTCAAGAATTGCTCCCATCGTTTAGGTAACAAACAGATAGAGTCTTACGGATATTTTATAATTATAAATAAATATGCTTGTTTTATAATTATGAAAAATATGGATTATTTTTCATTTAAGATTATTCAACGCTGATAATGTGAAATGTTGCGAGGAGTTTATTTAATTTTAATTACATAAAATGTAAAGAAATAAAAGATTACGTTAAAAATGAAATTAAAATATGGCTCGCTCATAAAATATAGAGTCGATATTTGACAACAGGGCCCGTATTCTGCTATTTTGACAACGTCAGATTTTTAAGAATTGTGCGCCTTATGGCTATCCGGCGAATTTTGCGCGGTTTTGGGCGTAGTACATTCCACTTTTGGTTACAAAATTTATATTCGCGATGTATAGAGCCAGCAGTGTAGGAAGATTCTTACGCGATTCTTAAAAAGACAAAACAATCTCGTATATTATGGCCATATTTTGGTTAAAATTCGAGTCTAATCGTTTATACTGTCTCTTTCAGTTTTCATGACAACAGTGGAATAAACAATATTTCTTTTCGAAGAACTAGAAGTCTTGTGTAATTTTGCTCATATAGTTCACTCAAAAAGGCTTGATTAGAGATGACGATAAGTTTACTGTCGGAAGTCGTGGCGTTTTGGTATCAGACTTCATAAAATTAAAAACAAGCTTTTTCATTAGTAATAGATAGATAGATGGTCACACTACACGCTAGAAATGGGGATCTAATAAAAAAGTTTACTTATAGGTAGATAAACCACGTACCAGTATCTTTCTCTGAGGGTTTTCAATTTCGTATTATTTTAATTTTGCCGACTAGGTTCATTTTATAATAACAATATCAACACAAAATACCCATAAAATCAACTTCAAATATTTCGCAAAAATTATCATTGCTTTTACCTATAGGTACATGTTATAAAATTCTTTGTCCTGAATGACTGACTGACTGACTGACTGACGGATCAACGCACAGCCTAAAGCACTGATTGTAGAAACCTGAAACTTGAAGGGAGTTTAATTACTTCTGTTTGTATGACGACGTAGGAATCCGATAATCGGACAGTAAAATCGTTTCTTATAAAAAATTGCTACTTCATCGCTACTCGGCTACTCGCTATTGTCATATTTCCAATCTTCATTCATTATAATTTTCTATAGATGCTTTCATTAAAGGTTTTAATGTAATAAAGGTGAGTTCATATATAAAACCGTGAACTTTTTCATTTCGAGGAAAATATTAACTATTTCTATTTTAATGCATTTTATTTATATTTTTTACGGATGCTTAAAGTATATTTTAGAGGTTTTTGTACTCACATATAGTGTTATTTTATTAAGTAGGAATGCGCCGTTTTTTCAACCATATTTTCAATTACAGGGCTATTTTTTAGTCAGTACACAAACTGATAGGGGCTCAGACAATAAAATTAAACAAAGAAGAAAAAGTATGTTATACTTTGTGTCCTAATTTCTTGATGGAAACTCCATGTTAATTTATAATAAAACACTCATTTCACTAGTTCCACTGAATCATGAATATTATAATTTATTTTGCTTACGGGACCCTATTACTGAGACTTTGCTGTCCGTCCGTCTGTTACCAGGCTGTATCTCATGAACCGTGATAGGTAGAGAGTTTAAATTTTCGCAGTTAATGTATTTCTGTCGCCGCTTAACAACAAATTCTAATAACAGAACAAAATAAATATTTAAGGGGGGCTTCCATACAACAAACGTGATATTCTGTCTGTTACCAGGCTATATCACATGAACCGTGATAGCAAGACAGTATTGATTTGCAACGATGATGTATTTTCTTTTGCTGCTACAACAAATAAGTACTAAAAACAGAATAAAATAAATGTTTAAGGGGGGCTTGCGCATTTTGCCGTTTTTGTATAAATAATGGTACGAAACCCTTCATGCGAGTGCAACTTGCACTTGCCGATTTTCTTATTTTTATACCATTTTATACGTTTATTTCAGGCAAATATACTATACAATTTATGGCACTCTTTAAGTATAACAATTAAAACCCTTTTATTGTTTTAAAGGAAGCTTAGAGCACATTGTCATCATCAACATACCTACATATAAATATTTTTTCTCAACACTTATTTTTTGTGTAGTGTGTAGTTACTGTTGTGGTAAACTAACCCTAATAAATAACATAAGACTTTTTTTTATTAAGAAGTATACCTCTTTTGAGTAAAAAAAATAAAATGCCATTGCTCTTGTCAATAATGACAATTATTTTGACAATGCAGAGTAGCTGAGTCATGGGCTGAGTATTTACGGGAAATGTTGATAAAATTTAAAATATTTTAGATGATTTAAGTTCCTGTTCTATCCAGTCCATCAAGTGCAACACCCAGGGGGCAATCCACCAGGCCCAGAACAGATGTGCCTGGAGAGCCTTGACCCGCAACGCTACTTTTGGTGGTCACGACCCTCAGACATGAGGAAACGATGAAGAAAAAGAAGAAGAATCAATAAGTGCTGTGTGTAAATTGCGTGCGGTTCACAAAATGCCCTAAAACACCTTGATCGTAAAGCAGAAATTGCATTGCAGAACTTTGTAGCAATACGAGACTATTTGGAGACTATCTTCTGCCTGTCTCCAAATACTTATTACCATGGAGAAATATAATATTATAATAATACCTACATAGATTCGTATTGAAGAACGTATATTGACACACTTGACAAAATGATAGAGACAAGGAATGGACAGTATATAAAACGAGGTTGCAACATTCGTCCCTCCCTACATTTCTTCTATGAGCCACCTTGGCGGTATGACCAGGCGATGGCTCCGTCGGGGCGTCTGGAGATGTCAGAGCGTTACGAATTTCTGATTGTGAAGGTGCTGCGGCTGCTTCTGACATAGGGGTGACTACTGCTGGTGGTTGCAAGGCTGAACCCAGAACTGCTGATTCTACAGAAGTAGGTGTGGGCAGCGCAGGAGACATTGATGCAGCCATAAGCGGAGTGGATGTCGGTGTCTCTGGTCGCAAGTTCAAGCGAGGTCGGATGTGATCAGCATGACGACGCTTCTCTTCCCCATTTGGAGTAGTCACGACGTATGAGTATCGGTGTTTGCGAGTCAAGATTGTAGCTGACTGCCAGTTTTTCTCAGTTTTTCAGTTTTTTTCTTTAGGCGGGTGGTGTGTGGTGCTAATTTATTAAGGATTGGCAAATGTATAAAAATAATATAGAATTTAACTCCATAAATGATTTTTACTAAAGACAGTAGAGCTCCCTCAGTTCTGTACACTATACTTAACTGCCTCCGTGCTCTGAGCCATGGTCTCCCGAACCGGAGGTCCTAGGTTTGATTCCCAATTTATCACTTTTCGAGGTTCTCCCCTGTTTGGTTAGGACAATGCAGTTTGAATTTACCTGATTGTTGGACAAAAAACGGATTCCGTGCTTCAAAGGGCACTATTCGTGGAAGTCTAGGTTTAGCAGTGAGAAAATATGAAAAACATGCGAGGAAATTCCCATACAAATTGTACCAGAGTTGCGTTTTGGAAAACCTACTAGCGCCATCTGTTGAGTTTTAGCTTCTACACGGGAGTGCAAGTGCAACAGTGCAACCCGTATTTTTTTTATATTACGTAGTACAAGGAGTTCATATTCTTAGGTTTATGCTTATTGGGAGAGAGGGGAAAGTGAGGACAGGCAGGGAGAGGGATTATGTAGTACAAGGAGTTTATAGCTAGGTTTATTATATAGCTATTATTATTATTCTTAGGTTTATAGCTATTGGGAGGGATGGGGAAGAGAGGGCTGGGAGGGGCAGGGTAGTGAAGGCCGGGAGAGAGAGGGAAGTGAGGGCCGGGAGGGAGAGGGAAGTGAGAACTGGGAGGGATAAGTAAGTGATGGTCGAGAGGGAGGGAGAAGTGAGGGCCACGAGAGAGGGGGAAGTGAGGGCCGGGAGGGAGAGGGAAGTGAGGGCCGGGAGGGAGAGGTAATTGAGGGCTGGGAGCGAAAGGGAAGTGAGGGCCGGGAGGGAGAGGTAATTGAGGGCTGGGATAGCTGAGGCTTTTAATATGACGAGTTTTAATGTATAGGTAGTCAGGATAGGTAGTAGTGAAGTACAACGGGTCATCTAGTAAACTATAGATGTTTATCCACAGAAGAGTAAATGGAGCTAGCGCGACTTCTCAGATCAGTGTGTTTATCTATGTAATGTAAATGTGACATAATAAAGAAGAGAGATCGTTCGTACGCTCATGATCGTATACAAATAAATTTAAATAAAATCTTATTTACCATATACTTACTTATATAATGTGTCTATGATTATTATGAGAGCCTCAGATGAGAGCGCTCGAGCGTTGCTACAAGAACACTAGCGCCTTTTTGTAATTAAAATAGTAATTCCCCAAATGAACATATTATTTGAAACATCGACTGAAAAAATTATTCCTTATAATTATTTTTCACGAGTGAAATACTATCCTGCACTTATTACCTAATACCCAAATTATCACAATAACAACAGTACTCTATTTGCTGTTAAATTCATTATTTTAAATACTTTTGCAGTTGTTTCAGTTACTTCAATAACTCAAAATTGAATTTAATGTTTTGCAAGTTTTTTTTACAAAGTGCCGCTAGTTTAGTGGTATTAACGATTTTAAACTTTCTCGTAAAAAGTAACGTATTCTACTCTATGGTACAAAAGTCCCTAAAACTGTACCAAAATTTCTTCGTTAATATTTAACAAAAATATCTAGAAAATCTCACTTATTGGTAGGAGAATGCCTTGTTTTCTATAAAATAAGATATTGCGGATGTACCAAAACATAAATAAACTTTGAACAACGCCAGTATTTGTGCTAACCTCAAATATTATTATTTACATTTTTGTTTGATTCCATTATAAAATGAACAGAAAGCTTATGTTATTTACATTTGTATGCTTTAAAGCATCTATATGAAACATTTCAAAGTAATATGTACTATAATTACTGAATTATTCAAAAAGAGATACAAGTTTTCTCGATTTGGCCGAAACTATATAGAACTTCAATTTCATTTTTATAGCAGAGGATAAACCTTGATTCGGGCATTCTTCCTGCAATTTTTGGTAATTCAATGTGCAAGGGCTTGAATTTTATAAGAAAATTAAGAATCTTTTAATAATTCTGTCAAATATTAAAAATTACATGTCAAAAATTAAGAATTACAAAATGGGTTGCTCAATAAGTCAAAAGCTATTTTGTAATTTTTAATTTTTGACATGTAATCGTGTCCGTATTCTGAAATTTCATTCAATTTTGAATGAACGATGTTCGAACTTGTCAAAATGATTTTGAACACACAAAAACGAATTTGCTATACATTGATTGTTTTAAACACTTTAGTTTTTCTTTTGGAACAAATCGTTCAATGTACTCTGTAGATACAGCGTTTTGTCGCCATTAGCCATAAGCTTCCTAATTATTAACTTTCTGTCATTGTCAAAATAGGAGAATCAGGGCCCTGGTTATATCTCCGAGTAGGTCGGCATAGTATTTCTTTTAGGCTGTTGATGTTCTTGAAAATATGTAAATATTTGTAAATAAACCAACTCAAACCCGCCATTTGCAAGACTCCATTGTCACCACAAAAATCCGAAATGTTATTAAAAATCCATTTTAAACACTGCCCGACATATGTACGTTCAGAAATAGCCCAGCGGGGGGCTATTCTGTTGTCGCGGGGCAACTGTAGCAAGCGAGAGTGTAATAGCACCCCGCGGTTTTAAAATGCACGAAAAATACGCGCGAATTTTCAAGTGCTTTCGACATGTTTGAGAGCTTTTATAGTGAGTTTGGGTAAGTGAGAGAAAAATGGAATTGCGGTCAGGTAGGATATATCCTACAACCCCTGAAGCTTTTCATTCGCACATTTTTTTTAACACATTTTTGATAAGGTAGCTTTTCGCCCGCGGTTTCACCCACGTTAAATGAGTTCAACTTCATTTCTATGAAGGTTTCCCGCGGTGAAAAGTAGCCTTTGTCCTATTCCAGGATTTAACCAATTGTGTGCCAAGTTTTATTCCATCCGACCTCTGGTTGAAGCGTTTGAGTAACAAACATTCAAACATCCAAACTTACGCATTGGGCCCAATTCGTAACCATTCGACTTAATTAAATCTCAACTAAAATTATTGCCATTCCGTTCTGTTCTCTCATGATAGAAAGTGACAGGTATGTACTTATATTAGTTAAGTCACGTATTTTGCAACTACGAATTGCCACCAATATAATATAACTAGGACTAGGATAGGTACACATTTTTACATTATACTTACTCATACGCTTCGGTGGTGTAATGGTCTGATCATGAGACTTACATTATAGGATAAAAGAAGTTCAATCTCTACGCCATAATTAAAATTGTAAGATGGTATGCTTAAGACAATGCAGGTCGTTAAATAAAGTTTATCTTTATCTAAACATGCTATGTACAAAGAGGAAATCACCACAATTTGTACGGCAAAGGAAAACCTAGTGAGGAATCAAAATTTGCACAGAAATCATTGCAAAAACTCAGTCAACTTTCCTTTCCTGACAAAGCAGCAAACATAAATTCTATTCACTGATAAATATACCAACAACCAGCTATTAACATGTCTAATAAAACCACAATAAGGCAATATGTAATGGCGGCCGCTGCAATAGAAGCCTATTACAATTACCAAGCAAATTAAAGGCGATACATTGACAAATGCGATTGCAATACGAGACCCATTTTTTTATACGACGAGTATTCTTAGACTTTTTTTTCTCAGTTAGTAGGTTCAAAGGGGTTGTTCTTATCTGCTACATTACTATTGCTATCTGCTATTATTCTCTTTCTCTACATTTATCTAACATGTTGCAATTACAACAAGTTTTTGACAGAATTTGGTCATAGTTCTGTCAGGTATGACTTTGATTGAGTTTTAAGAGGACAGACAATTTTACATTATTACTAGTTTGCTTGGAATACATCAATTCAATGGTAATACACATAGATAAAAAATAAACTTGAATATGAAAGAAGGAAAGCGAAGATATTATAGGGGTGGCTCAGACTGTTTACTGTCGACTTCTACCATACGACATATGCATAAAAAACAGTTATAGGTAACAAATTCTGTAATAATCTGACTTGACTACAGTTATTTTTAAAACCAACGAGTGATTGGTATTATATGGAGCTTACTGGAACAACCCATACACCTGTCTTCAGTAATATGGCATCTATGCAGCAGGTAATAAGGCTTGATATGTTACGATGTCTTGTGGTCGTCTGTTCGTACCTATCACGGCGAGGGTTTGAAGGTATGGAGGGGATGAGGCTCTGCTCGCTCAACCCTGAAATGAGTTCAGAATGGGGTGGGGCTTCAGTGCACGCGACGAATTGAGCAATACTAGAAATCATGCTTCCGACGTGCAGGAAAATTTGCATTAAAATAGTTATAGTCGCAGTACTTTATTGCATTGCGTGTTTGATTCGTGTTTCAAGAATAAGTTAAATATTTAATTATTTAAGGCTTCAAGATACATTTGAAAATTAAACAAATAAGCCAAATATCCACCTTTTGATATAATTCAGTTTACATTGGAGTGCTTGATAATATTGTCAGATTTTTAACAAGCAATGGTTAAATGATCCAAATTGGACATAGCCTCCAGCACAAGTTGTCAGCTGTAGAAACAACTATCATGCAATATTTATGATGACATGCTATCATATCATCATTAATACCTATTGGATACAAGAAATTTGGGAATTTTATAGTAATACAGGTATTGATTATGGAAAGGAAAAATCTTGAAATTTAAGATGTGTCAAACCGCTATCGCTTAAAGTCACAACTGACCCGATTCCTCCTCCGTGACCCGAGCCCTGGGGGCACTAACATCCCTGTTTAAATTAGGATAGGCTTTGACGTGTCTGAGGGTCCTGTCCTGTGCCTTCCCTGACAACTCACACTCTGCCTTCTTACTCACCGAACACACTTATTTAACAGATCTACGAGTGATATTGGACTGAGCGTGATAAGTTTGATTGTAACCCGGAACTCTTTACCAGCACATTGATAACTCATAGATAATTAATATCCCAAAGTTTTTTTCCAAATCTGTTTCGGTGACAGGTTGTTCAGCTCTTGTGAAAACATAAGAACATTTTAAAATAACTAAAATCTGCGCCGGTTTCTAAACCTCTCCCATTTTTGTCTTTTGTTTATGTAGGTTTGTTATTTTACGTCTTTTTTCGCTTCCATTGATATTCTACGTCTTTTTAAAGGGATACCTTCACCTTTTATTAAATATTTAAATCATATCAGCGCCACGAATTTCTAACAAACTGCCAGTAACAAAAAAAAAAGCATTATACGAGTACTGACCATGATAGAGACCATACTAGCACTCATCGACGATTAGTCGCTGTATAATCACAGGGGGACCATCGGCTCTTACGCGGCAATCTTATAAATTGTTATGTTTAAACCTTAATAGTGGATAACCACACATCTTGACTGAAGGAGGTACGATGGCAGCCAGTTGGTGTAGTACTTCAGGGAAGCTGTATGAAGGGGATTACGTTTTCAGTGAATAAGTTCATAATCTACGAGCAGGTGAAAAAGTAGACTTTGACAAATCCAGCGTTTCATGTAAATCTTGCACTCTGCTCGCAAGTCGCCTGATGAGCGTTTTGTGAATAAGGCAAACAAATTCAGGCAAATGGATGAGGCCGCCACAGCAGTAAATTGTTGTGGCTGATACCGCTACTATTAATTATAGTAGAAGTAGAATGTGAATAAGACAAGCAAGCAAAACGTTACTTCTACTACTAGATCAGCTGCAACAGTATCCCACTGCTGGGCATGGACCTCCCATAATGGCATGGCATCCTTCGCGGCACTATATCTACGCGAAGATTGGTTTGCGAGGAATAATCTGGCTTCTGAGAGTCAGGTCAGGTTTTCCTTCCCATATTTGACTACTGTTATTACTAACGTTTAAACAATTAGGCACCCAAACCAATTGTCCCAACCTAACCTCGGGCAAAAACTACCGCTCTATAAAATCGATTATTTTATCGGTTTTTATCGGTTACCGATTATTTTAATCGGTCGGGGTGTCCGTCTGCCGGTAACTATCGGTAATGGTCGTAATCGGCCGCTAATCGTGCACAATTTACGAAATTGTCGAGCGATGTCGGCGGCCCGTCGCCTAGTGATGGGGTGTGTCGATGGAAAGATTTTTTGGGTTGCGCCTGCGCAGGAGTCGTGGAATGGTCGATAAAAAGTTTCTTCTTTTCCACGGCTGTCTGTTCTCCTATAAAACCTGTTTATGTTTAATATTTGCATAGAATAAAATCATTTTCTGGGATTTTTTTATTTATCTTTAGCATAGAGACTCGTTGGTTAAATCGTATATCACCTAACATTTTATATACCCATTTTGTTACCATTTGCTCTAAACCACGAGTAATAAATAAACATTCGTTTATTTTTAATTTATTTTTAGAAATACCTATGAACAAATAATATTACTCATTATGATCCATAACAGTTGGACCAAATGCTTTCTGTCATCATACTACCATAATCCCAATTAGAAATCAATTTCAAACCGAAAAGTTAAATTCGCGCCATCTGCAGGATGAAGTTATCGATGAAGCATCTCAACCGCATTGTTTGTAACGAAATTATATAAAAAAGGATGTAAAATTGGCAGCGAACCGTCTAACCCCTGTATTGATCACAATAATCGATCGTGTGCCGCGTAATCGGCCGGGGATCGAACCCAGGACCCATTATGTCATTATGGGCAGCCGATCGAAACAATAGAAAAAAGCAAATCCAGCAATTTGAACCTTACGCCTGAAGCAAAAAAGCATAAACTTCAAAATCGGGTTAAATGCACTTACGTCATTTTTGAATGACACGACGAAAAATAGAGCTCAACAATTCTATATAAAAACGAACTCTAAAGTAAATAAGTAGAGTTGAAATTCGGTTGCTTGTGTAAAGTAAGAGGTAAACGTCGCAAATTGGCGGTGATCGTCAGCCGGCGTCTGCGCACCTGTGACGTCATCGCACGTGACAGATGACGATCCGGACGATTGGTCAGATGTTGGTGAACCTAGCCATCCATGTGGCGCCGGGTTAGAATAACATCACCCATCTTCATGAAAGAGTCGTAAAAGGCAACTAAGGGATAAACAGCGGGAAAGGGCAGAGCAGCCCAACACTTCAAAGTAAACAGGCATCTTCTGAGTGAGCTCGCTCCATCGTCGACTCTGTGTCTGACCTAGACTGGAGTCAAGAGCAAACCCATTTCCAATAAAAAAGAAGCTTTTCCTAATACCGAGTTATGCTTGCGCTATTGGCAATTCGTCTGTCAAGCTTGGTGAGTATGAGAGTATGACATTTTGTCATATATCATTGTCTTGTAATAAACAAATACCGGGGGTATATAATACCCCTTATTATTGCCTGACCGATGACTAAATAGACCTGCCATAGAGGTACCATAATGAAGGGCTTATAGGAAGTCCATAAATCGTTCTCTACTTCTTTCTCTGTCTTTCTCTCTCCAGGTCTTTTTAGTCAGTGGTCATGCTAGAGAAGGAAGGCCCATGTCCAACAGTGGACTTTCAGTGACTGGTGGTGATCATCTTATTATTTGTATAATCGCTCTAATCATCTAGCTAGCAGATCTATTCCTAAAATTCCTAATCAGCTTGGTCCTTAGGAAACTACTATCAAACTGCCCATAATAACGCTTTAATAACAAACACTACTTAGATCCTTTCCATCTATCTAAAATGGGTAGGTTTAAATCTTTTTTTAAATTCTTTATTTGAATAAAGATCAAAATCTTATAACCATAACTATTAGGGTTGCTCCAGAAGCTGAAACCACGTTTCTCCCAGCTCCCAGACCATTAACCATTTAAAAACTGCCCACGAAAACCTTCACACGACCTATCCGTAATTAAAATAATAAAAAATCCACCATGAATGAGTATACGGCGAGATAGGCTCTCATGTTTATTAAAATGCCCGGGCCAGTGTTGCCACCTTCGTGGAATTTCCACAAAAACTGGTGGTTTGGACTCCCCTTTTACATACGAGTATCTATCTAAATACATAAATGCAATCACGTGTGTATCCCTTACAAGGTAGAGAGAACGCCGAAGATCACAAAATAGACTCATTTGTGTGTAAATAAAAACTTATTTTTGTGATTTCGTAGAATTAAATTTAGTTTATAAAAATACGAACATTTATTGCAATACCGATATCCACGACACGATACACGCACGATAGACGTTTGACAATAATGAATATGATTCTACTACTATTATGTATTTTGGTGATCATTAGGTCATCATCCCAATATGTTTGGGCTAAATTGCATTCTAGACTGCGTTCACGTTCTCAATTTTATTAAGTTTTTCTGTGAGAATAACATATTCTTCCGAGGTAAGTACCTATTTCTAGTAAAAAGGCATTTTTTCGCCCAGAATAGCGAAATTTAGCGAAAAATGTAGTGATGTTTAGATTTAGGCCATTTATTTTTATTTTTTGGTGGTTTTAGTTGTTTTTCATGGGCACCTAGAGTAATGTAACAGTTGGCAACACTGCGCGGGTCTTGAGTTCGGTTCCCGCCGATGATTTATGCACGAAAGGAGCGCGTACGCCGCCTCCATTCATTTGTTTTTTAACCCCCAACTCCTCGCTTTTGTTCCTCCATTTTCTGATAGGCTTGATTAGTTTTAGCTCGGATTAATCGAGTTGTGTTTTGTTCTTGTGGGTGTGGCTGTCGGAGATTTGTGACAAGTTCGTAAGCAAGACTAGATTATACAAAGGATTTATATGCATGGTGTAAGGAACAGCTTCTCGTAAACTGATAAGGGTTGCTCGACTCAGTCAACGAAACTGAACAATTTTCACGATGAAATTCTTACAGACAACTTTTCAGAGAAGTTTTCAAAGTTTTAGAAATCCCGCCATATTTTTCTTGCTTTTCCTAGAATTCGCCGGCTGACAAAAATTATTTAAAATTGTAATTTTTTTGGCTTAGCAGAAGTACAGACTTCAAAACAACAGAAAACAATTTTATTAAAATGATCGACGGACAGAATCACCCAAAGTGAGATGGAACAATTTTTCGTCCCATAAACTCCATGTTTGATGGGACAATTTTACGGTGCATGAGTCGGGCCAAGTGTTGTGGTCACAGACCGCATGTACGCACTGAGCTTTGACCACGCCGCTATACGAACTGCTAATATTGTTACGATGATACTATGGTTCTGGGTTCAATTCCTGGCCATTTTAATGACCAACTGGAATATTTGCGTCTTTCCATGGAACATTCTTTGAGAAAAAAGATGGACTGGAAGCGTTGAGAAAACTGGAGACTTAAGAATGCTTTTCATCTCAGAAGTACTGTAAAATTCAGGGATACGTGAGCCGAGGTACAAGTGATTTGCTAAAATGTATAATGTATACCTAAATACTAAAATATTTGTTTTACCAGAATATTTGTTAGACTTTTGTCTATGGTTAGACAATTTTTCATCTCATAAACTCCATAAGATGGCATGGTTTTACGGGTTTGTACTGATGCGGTATTTGGCCGCACTGCCTAGCCCGCTTGGAGCAAGCAGTGATGAACTGCAAACAATACAGAGAGGGTGACAATAAAGCTCAACCGCAAAATATGATCAGAAATATTTTAAAAATGATGTTGGTGGAATTGTGACAACACAAAAGCCATAACCTAAGAATTGAATTGAATTACTACCGTAAGTTTGATCCAAAAACTTTTAACATTTTGATTTGACTGTCCAGCACCTATGATAATACCTAAGTTACGTCAAAGTTCTGCATAGAAGTTAATTTTTGAAAACTTGCAGAAAACGAAAGAAACGTTATCTTGTTTCTATTGTCATATACACCATAATCTACAGTATTTAGTTCTACAGTACTTACCTACTGTGGTTTTATTAGTTTTATTGGACCCAATAGCAAACTCCAAACGAAGAAAAGAAATCTATTCCATCGAACTTGCAGACTCACACAGCCAGGCAATCAATTCTCAAATCGAATTCTTTTGTCAATATTGTATAGCCCAGTAGTCTCTACATACCTAGTATATACAGCAGTATGTACTTACAGAACCTGTACACAAGACGGTGTAAAAAAAGGAATGCGTACGGAGCCGGCGGTGGGCGGCGCGCGCGCAGCAGCCTTAATTATAGGGTAGCAGCGTCGGCTTCTTGCAGCCGAGCAGCGCAACGTAGCCAGGGAGGCAGCTAGGGTGCTGAAAGAGGTATTTGGAAACATGAAAATATTGAAACTTTCACACGAGTGGGACTAAAACCCACACGACCACGTGGTTCAATGTAGTGGTTCTCACCACGCGGCTTGTTCAAACTACTAGGCGAATTTCTGATCTCTGACGTTAGCAAGGCGGCGTAAGAAGGACTTAGGCCCGTATCTATAATCAGCTCTCAAGAGTGACAGCGAGTTTGAGTTCGTATCAGAAATGTCATTCCAGTACAAAATTACCTGTCAAATCCGCACTCAATATTGCTCTCAATCTTGAGATCGCTTTATAAATACGAGCCTAAATTAATGGCTTCAAAACGGCCAAATATTTGAGAATTATAATATCGGATAGGATTGTGCATGTAAAAACTTATCCCATGACCGAAATTGCATTACACTAAAGAAGGGATCACGGGTCTATATTGGTGTTTACGGTATGCCCAGAATTTATCAACATGGAAGTAAAATTCTTTTCTTGCAAGCTAATGCGTATAAATATTTCGTGCTCTAAGGCTCGTATTTATAATCAGCTATCAAGAGTGACAGCGAGTTTGAGTTCGTATCAGAAATGTCATTCCAGTACAAAATTACTTGTCAAATCCGCACTCAATATTGCTCTCAATCTTGAGATCGCTTTATAAATACGAGCCAAAGTACCTCGTAGCGATCCACATTAGGTATCACAAGGAAATATCAATTGGTTTGTGGTATTAAGATGTCTGGGGATATTTCATTTATGCGATTGGTCTAGACTACTTACTTAACGTCAAAACCAAACCCATGGCAAATTAAAAAGAAAATCCCAGAATCCGTCCCTGTTCAAGTCGGCGACTCTCAGGAGATACTAACTACTCCGGTGCTAGGCTGCGCAGACGCAGAGCCGGTGCGCACCCATTATCATTAATGTGAAATCTGTGCATGCTGCAGATAATATCTAGGATTAGAAATTCAGACGATCATGCCGGTTTTATTCGATTATGCAGTAAAAATAATACATTATGTGTAATTTGTAATTTGTGTAGGTATTTGCTATTATACCTATGTATTTGTTTTTGTCTGGTGCATCCAAAGTTTTCATTATTTAGCATAATTTTTAAAGAAGTAAAGTAAGGAGTGTTATCTGGGAATACTGTACTTTGCTTTAGCGAGGCCAGGGATCCGAGAGATTTTGAGTAGGTTCTAGGTAGGTACCTAAGTATTGCAATTTAAGACGTGATTTTTTATGTAATTATAATCCTTATAGAACATGCTAACGTTACTGAAATTAATTTAACTTTGGCTATAATTTGCTACAAGTTTGAAGCAATTTTAATTACTATCCCTGGCGGTGGCAGGAGTGTTAATAATATTAAAACATGTTAACATCTACGCCGCTGACTTCTCGTGGATAGGTACGTGAGCTTGTCAAAATGTTATTGGTGAAATGTTACTGCCTCCGTGGTCTAGCGGTCTGAGCTATGGCTTCGCGACCCGGAGGTCCTGGGTTTGATTCCCACAGGGGAATAAAAGTTGATATTTGTCAATTTATTACTTTGTAAGATTTTCCCAAGTTTGGTTAGGGATTGCCATCCTACCGAGCCCCACTCTTTTCTGTTGCCAAACTTTTACAAACGAGGCGGCACATTTTTACCCACTGCTTTTTCCTGTGTAATTTTATCGCTTTATTTACTTCAAGATACTATCTCCTCCAGTCCAAACAAACCAAGACCATCCCTGAGAAAGTCAGGATCGGATTCCATTCATCAGGCAGGGCAGGAAGCGCCGCCCCTTGAAGCTGGTAATTACTGAGCTGCTGCTGTACCGCCCCCAGGAGTTGGGGATTGAGGAGTAGTGGTCTGAAGATGACTATCAAAATTATTGTGTGTACTACATACGACTGAATTTTTATTATTCAGGGTGTTCGGCAGAACGTTGAGCATACGACAATGGCAGACAGGTGGGGTCGTCTGCTATCTACCCAGTCAAGAAAAAAAAAAGTTGGTCGCACCAATTTTTTTTTTCCGTATTCTTAAGAAAATTCCCAGATTCAGCCTTTAGACGCCAATAAAATAAAAAGTTTTAGGTTTTGTCTCAATATTATTTTTTTATTCGAATGTGTGATGATGCATGTATTTAAATCAAAACTACTTGCCAGTATCATCTGTAATTTTTTTATTGACTCACAAATTTTTGGAACAAGCGTGCCCTAAATATAAACCCATTTTTGAATAGCTATTAAAAAAAACTAAAAGAGATACAGTTCTCAGGATTTTGAAAAAAAAAACTTCGGTGTATCCCCATTCGAACGGTATGCTATATACCTACTTAATTTTAGTATTATTGTAAATAACGTAGATATAAAAAGTGTCGTCGATAGAGTTGGAGTTAGAGTGGCTAGTATGCTGCTTCTTTGGTTTAGTGGTGAGGGCGTTGGGTTCTCGATCCTAGTGTCGTGGGTTAACTCCCGCGTGGGAAACACAAAGTTCATAGTATCAATAGCACTATGTAATACTTAGGTATTATTCTCAGGTTTGTAAGGACATTGTGAGCCTGAAGCACATGTTAATCCGTCGGTCCAATAATATCAGCGACATTTAAGGTAGTTTAAAACCTCTGACGTCAGGGTTCATCAGGCCGAACGCAACCCAAACCCCACGTAACAGAAAGAAGATACTATTTATATTATACTAGATATCCAGGTATTTGAATTAAACTCTTTGATTCAAATTACTTTATACCTACACGAAAATCTACCGTATCTTCGTCTCAGAAACTGCGTAGCGGTTTCCACTGCTGCGTACTTAATAATTTAGATAGCATCAGCAGGCACCAGCACCAGTCCTGCAACTCCTGGGGGCGGGACAGCAGCCGCATCGTAATCACAGGGTGCGAGAGATGCATCTGTGTGAACCTGCCTTATGTTATATGATCAATCTTTTGGTCATATAGTTATATCACTGTTGGTTATAAAAAACAGAACCGTGCCCGAACCGTCAAATCTCATGTATAGGAACGTGACGTGAAAAAACTTATGGTACAAAATGACAACTTATTTTATAAAAAAAAATTGCCATTTTTTCGACGACGATGTACGAGTAGGAAAAGTCCGCTTGGCAGAAAAATTGTATGGTACATATTAGAACTGTTTTCGTATTTTTCCGGCTAGCCACAAAAACCACAGGAATTCTAACTCATGTCAAGAATGTTGCATAAAATTAAATGAAGAGTATTCTATCCCTGAACAAAACCACATTCCTGCATCGTACTGCATATTCTATGCCTCGGTTCAATGCTAAAGTACCTTACGTGAAACTATGGAAGTACTAGAAATGAGTACCTATATGTGTTTTTCTTCCAGAGAACATGGTGGTAGGGTTTTGTGCAAAGCCCGTCTGGGGAGTAACACCCCCTTGCTTATTCTACCGCCAAGCTGAAGTGTTCGTCAGTGAGCCAGTGAAATTACTGGCACAAGAGACATTCCAGCTTAGGTCTCACGGTGTGCAACGCACTCTGCTATTTCACTAGAATCTAGTGGGATAGTAGTAGGTGTTATAGGCTACGGTGCTGCAAGCCGCTGTATAATAAAAACTAAGAGGGAGGGAAAATATTGAAATCACTTGGGAAAATCTAAGGACTAGATAAGATAAATATAACCTACAAACACTGTAACGTGTAATATGCAAATATTACTCTTACTACAAAGCATTAAAGTCGAGTCAAATGTTTATCGAATATTGTATTGTACAATTTATCCTGTTTATTTCTTACCACACAAACTCCGCCCATACAAAAATGCATTGTCATTCATAGCTTTCGACAATACAAATAAAAAGACCATAAAAACTACATACATCGAGCTTTTCAAAGGCCGAAGTAATGTAGTTGTTGTTGTTATAAAGCCAATGTATATGAAAGAGCTTTCTAATATGATGGACTTTTTGTAGAGTAAAATTTAATCTATTTTCTATACAATGTTTTTGATTAAATTGAACTTTAGATGAGCTCCTGTGTTTTGCCTATTTTTTAAGAAATAATTATGTGCAGAGTTATGATTATCACAAAAAAATTATAATAAGAAGTTCCATCTTTATTTAGGAAAGTAAGTATTTTCAGCGGCGAATAGTGTAACTTTTGCATCTAAAATATACTATACTACAAATTTTAATTAGATTTGACAAGGTGTATAAAAACTATGTAGGTAATAATATGAAGTAGACTTTTATGATAGTTATTTTGGTCACAGAAAACATCTACTACCTTAACAGAAACTCAATGAGACTATATTTATTATTCATAAAGCGGTTCTTATTTCGGTACCAAAGATTATACCTTCCGTACACGATAAGGGTGTGGCCACAGTGGCTGAGACCCTGAGGCAGTGAGAGAGCGGTTTTTATATGGTAGCGCGTAAAAACGCCGCGCTTAAGGCGTCTTGAATCGTGAATCCTTTTATCACTGTAATTATATTCATTAAACGAAAAAAACTTCTGTATCTAAATGGAACAGTATTCTGGATGAAACTGAGGTTTGATAGAACAATAGAAGGATAAATTGAGCAAAATAAACGCATTAATAGCAATATGCAATGCAAATGGAGGTACGTAAAGTCGTATCTTAAGTCAATAATGTGACACATTCAATTAAAGTGTATGAAATTTACAAGTTCGCATAATAATAGTGCTTGGTGTATGATGCCCTCGGGCCATCATGCTACGTTTGCGATATAACGCACCACACCCTAACATCTGGACAAATTCATGACATTTGTATGGGGATTTGGTGTTTTGCAAGGCGATGGACTGACTACGAAACTACAGAAATACACACAATCCTATTTAAAATTCGCCATTATCATTAGTGAAACAGCTTGTTTGGTACCAAGTTTGTAAGTGCAAATGCAAAAATAGTGGAAATCGAATCGACTTAGATAGGTATTTTCCTTTCTAGCTTGTTAAGGCTGGACGCAAATTCATAGAAAAGGCAAGCAATGCCACGTGTAAAAAAGAATGTTATTTTTTAAATTTATGTAAAGACACATTGAGCATGTCAACAATAAACTTCCAACGATTTCCATGAAAATGACCAGTCTCACAGTAATAAAGCCTCTCCCAAGTGGGACCCTCAGGCTTTCGTGCTACGCTTACATTATCTGGTAGCTCGCCCGCCTCCGCTCGCGGCCCTGTGACCACACCCTAACATCTGGACTTACTGAGGTGGTTGAGTGATCGCTATCTAGGGCTCGTATTTAAAAATAACTCTTGAGACTGACAGCGAGTTCTATTTCGTATTAGAAATGTCATTTCAGTAGAAAGCGACCTGTCAAATCCATAAATATTAAATCCTTCATAAATACGGGCCTAGGTTTCGATTGAGTCAAACTGTCAAACTCAATAAATTTACCTATCCTATAGCAAGAACCACAGCATATTGAATTTTCCGATATTTTGGGTAGAAAATAAAGGTGATAGGATAATAGGAAAACCTAGAATATTTCAATTGCTTCTGTTCCCGGACATACTGTAGAAGTCAGTAGAGGGTTAAGAGAGCCGTCGAGTCGTTGATCCTCTGCCTACCTCGTAAAGCATACAGGCGTGACTGCAGGTAGCGGTCCTAAGGAAGTGGGCGTCTGCTCCCATATAATGCTCAGCTCAGATTCTCATGCGCAGGCGCAGCCGCGGGCGACTGTTTACGCCTCCAACTAAATTACCTTCTTATTTTCCTCCCAAATAGATTGTAATTATCTCTAACTTCTTCATCCTTTAGTCCTTTTCTGAACGAGTTGGAACGTTATAACATTAATATTTTGTATGAAAAGGATTTAACTTTTTTTTGGGTAGAACAATAACCTTCTCTTTCTAGCATTTAATAAATAAATACAAAAAAACAAAAAAAAAGTATAGAGCGTAAGAACTAGCTGCTACTTTTCCCAAGCATAATGTAAAACCAAAAAATATTCCCATGATTTTTGGTGCATTGCAATGAAATCGACGTGCTCACACAGCTCAGCATTAGGTACAAACAAGTTTCTATCTGAAAAACCCCTTGAAGTCATGTGGTAAAAACGATGAAACGGTTAAACTCCCCCCACCCCGTTAGTGGTATAAGCATGATCAAAATGTGACCAATATTTATTTCATATTGACAGTCTGATTATTCAACTGTGCTATTCCTTTATTTCCGTTGAAGGTCAAAACTATTAAACATGGGATCCAAGAAATTTATTCATATTCATATGTCTGACATCCCCCTACATCTCCCCAAAACTCCGAATGTCCTAAGGCAAGCAATATCATTTACATTTCTTGTTTGCAACTTGTCTGCATGTGTTAATGGCATACCGACGAATGTATTTTGAGCTTGAGTAGTATTGTATAGCGGGAAGCCGCGTGTCTGAGTATTGTTTCTTGGGTCCACCAAACAGTCTTGAACTCCTCATAATACTTACTATTACATCATTAATTATGTAGGTTACGAAAATATGCGTAGGTACAGTAAATGTTACAATGTTTGGGGTGCGTATGTCATCTATCTGATGATGATGTCCTCCCAGACGTATCCGTCGACGGTGACAACTTGTCATTTATTATTTCGTTCGTGAGCGCGAATGTGGCTCGCAAACCCGAATTTGGTTTTCATGATATCACAGGTTATTATTAAAATAAGCCCAACTAAACAATCCTATAACATGCCTAAGCGGTGGTAGGATCCTGTAGGTGTGTGGAAATATTAGCGCCCTTCCTTAAGGCTTTGACTCTGGGGTTCTATTGGTTTTGATTAACTAATTTTAAATTAAGTATTTGTGGAACGAAACAAGTGCATTTTAGTAAAATATTTTTTTTTTATACACAGAGGATTGCGCTTTAAATAACTGGATTTTACGATGATCAGTGCAAATATTTTTAGATATTTAAAATTATTCTGTCAGTAAGGTCAAGTTACAGTGGTTAAAGCCGCGTCATCCCTTTTCATTATAAATCGCGTTGTTTAGTTCTTATTTTGATATAATTTGCCGAAGAAGCCGCGGGCGAAACGCCAAATATGAATATTAACAACTTTTTTGTGCTGTGCGGTTTGTTTCCAAAAGATTGTGTAGGTTTAAATGGTGCTTGTAAACTTGGTTTTTATTGAATTATTTATCCATTTATAAGTTATATGAGAAGGTACCCACCTAAGCCTAATATTAATTTGATTTAGTACAAACACATTACAAACGAAACATTAAAATTAGGATTTAATGGGTACGGTTTATTTTTTATCAGGAAATTAAAATATCTATTAAAAGAGCATTATAAATATTAATGTTAATTAAAAAAAATTAAAAAGCCGCCATAATTACTTGAATTCAAATTGTGATTTGGACTGGTCAAGTTTGAAAACTACACGGCTAGATGTTACTAACGTTCAATATGACGTGTTACAATAAGTGGGAAGCTCGTAGAACTTCTACCTCCTCTGTAGCTCAATTGTCGCAGGTTCAAATCCTACCCGTAGCGAAATTTGAACTTTCAAATTTTCAGATTTATGAAATAAAATGGCACTGTGAGTTCAAGAATCCTCAAATTTTTTAATAAATAACAATTTATGTTTTTAGGAGCCCGTTGATGTCTTTTCCACTGACCACCTTAAGATCATTAAAGAGTCCAAAAATCTGACGAACCTAATTTTTTTTTTCACTCGACAGTGACAGATTGTTCTCAATGCAAATCCACAGACGTGGGCGGGGCGGTCATGGGTTCGAATCCCGGTGCAAAAAGATACTGTTTTCAACAACACCTTTCTGTAGAAGAGAATTTTTGTTTCGCGTTTTTGAGGAATTTTATAGTTGTTTGGACTAAGTCTAGGAAATAATTTTAGGTGAAAGAATTCGTTAAAAAAACTAAAGAATAATATTTGGGCCTAAACCTGTGGCCATAACACTAATGGGCGAATTCGCTTCACATGTCAAAGATTTTATTTCTTGCCCAAATCATTCGTATTTTTGTACAGTTTGGCAGCGATAGCTAATATTTATTGTTCTTTGGTTAACTATGGTGAAACAGTCAGTCATAAACGAAAAAAGTTACATTATAATAGCTAAAATAATAACAAATACTTACTTTCACCAGTCAGCTAATAGTCAAACTTCACGCTCGAATTCTGACTTGAAATTTTAAAAGTGTTTTCTGCTCCTTTACCCAATATTTAGAAACCATTTTCTAAATTAGTAACTCCAACATTCTACTAGTCATGTCATCAAGCTCACCCCTACCCGCAGTCATAGCCGACCCTTACAACACAAAACAAGAATCGGTGGCCAGCTCATTAAAGTTTTTCATAGAAGTATATTAATCACAACTAACCACGCCCTCTACCGGCTAAACACCAAATAATTTTCTGCTACAACATCCTTCCAGAGCCACTAAAAAAACGATAATTAATTTTATACTCTGCGGCATTTTTCGGGGCGGACGTTTTTTGAATTTCGAACGTTCTCGTTTTTTGTTTTACGGCAGGTGAGACTGGCTAGTTGTAAAATATTAGAACGATTATAATGTTTGATCTCGAAAGCGATTTATTTGAGCATCTTAATTTCGCTATTCGTCTTGATCATTCAAAGAATTCAATCTCGCCAAAGAGGTGTCTGATTTATTGCTCAAGAACCTTGAAATTTTCAACAAGCCACATGACATGTGTACAAGTATACAAAAACTCTACAAGATTAATAAAAAAATTCCGATTGAAATATTTTACTGTAGAGCATACGTACTACGTATAGGCTGTGGTATAGGGTAAGGTTGTATGGCACCGCCGCCGCTACACCTCTGATAACGGATCACAGACTTTTCTGTGAATATGTTAGGCTGAATAATTCCGTTTTTTTTTTCACTTCTCCGATGAAATACTGTAGAAAACTACTAGACCACTGACACAACAATGGAATCAGTTTTCCATGTAATGTACTCAGCTCGCGTCCATACTGACATTTGCGCGTCGAGTGAGTAATGCTTTGGCGCACAGGCGGCGAGATCACACGCGCGATGGGCAGCGCGCACGCAAATGTCACCACGCACGTGTGTGGATGGATCTGTATCGAGCTGGTAATACCACTTTCTAAAAATATATTTCAGATTTGATAACGACGGCCAGAATTCTTGAGTTTTGAGTTTCATCTGCAGTTTAGTAACATTACGTATATCTGGAACCGTGTCGCGCGTCCCCCTACGAATCCTACTCCATCATCATCTCTCGGGGTCGGCTACCTAATATAGGTGATTGAACGAGGATACTGGTTTTTACACAGAGCGACTACACGGTCGTGGTCGTGCGTGGATCCGCATGATACCTTTACAGTACGAAAAATAAGTAGTTTTTGTTTGGTTTTTATAGGGTTTTGCATAGTAAGTATTGTATTCTAAGTAAAGACGCCGTATAACTCGGTAAGTATATTTTTACCACTAGTAGTGTAGCTTCTTTAATGTCTCCCAAATTAACATGGTCACGAAACACCACTGCCTAAACATAGTGTAAACTATCACAATAACAGGGTTATCAGATTTAATTTAACACAACATTTCTATGGGGGTGTTGCGTGCTCTATGTAGTTATCACTCGCATTGCTTTCGCTAGCTAATTAATGAACAATACTACTAGAATTTTGTGTTCGGAATTTGTGGTAGCGTGTTTTGTTATACAGGGTGTGAAATTGAATATTAAATATTGAATAATAATGTAATTGTAGTAGTAAATTTTCAATAATTTTGAGTAATTTGGGTAAACGTGAGATATAAAAATAACTTTTGACCTAACTGCATTATAACTTAGAATAAGCATAAGAATTCGTTTATCATCAGACCTTTCTGGAATAATCCTCAAAATTTGTCAGACGTGATGGAACGACATTTGTTTAAGTCGTTTACGCTCTGCCCACACCAATAGGGATAAAGGCGTGATTATATGTAAACCACCCTGTATAGTTTGTGTAAGGATGGGCAATTATCAGAAAGTTTAAGTGTCTGTGGGGGTGTAAATTGCTCTACATTTTTCTACTGTCATTCTATTGTAATGAAACTAAACTAAACTAATCAACATTAATTTAGTGACAAAAGAATGTGATAATTACACCATTGTATATTTAGAATCAAGTAGTAGATATTTCATAATTGATTAAGTAATTCTTAAATTAATTGAGAAGTCCATTTTACAAACCATTTCACAAAAAAAATATATATTTTTGTTTTTCATAAAATCAGACGTAATGAATAAATTACAAAAACATATCCGTATTCATCGTTAAAATAATTATAAATAAACAAAACAAGTGTTCTAAGTTGAAGAATTGCCATCATTACCTCTGTCTCTGTCTTACTTCTGTACTGAGTTTGATAGATGATCGGCATGAAGCCTGCAAGTTGTACAGGGTGTCCAATTCTTTTTCTTCTGTCGAGTCGATGAACCCTGGTGTCAGAGTTTTTAAACCGCTTTATAGCACAGCTAATAGGCCTCTGACATGGTCTGTGTAACGACCACTATCAAAGACATCGACCGGGACCGACGGCTTAACGTGAACCCTAACGGCCTCCGAAGCACGGAATCCTTTACAACGGTTTTTTGACGGTGTCATCGATAATACTGATAGGGAAGAATCTACGCATGAAACAGAGTTTTTTATTCGAAATATGAAAATAAACGGTTCTCCCATACTCTAGGATCGTATTTATAAAGCGATCTCAAGATTGATAGCAATATTAAGTATGGATTTGACAGACCGTTTTGTACTGAAATGACATTTCTGATACGAACTCAAACTCGCTGTCACTTTTGAGAGCTGATTATTAATACGGACCTATGACTCGACCAACTAACACTTTTGCATAAATAAGTTTTTTTTTTTTTGTTACGAAGAAAAGTTGCTGAGAAAAGTTGTTTAGTTTCACGAATAGATTGCTCCCTATAGATCTGTATTATCCATAACTTATTATTGGACAGCCCTGTATATGTATACCTAAATACGTACAGCTAGGTAGGCATAGATATCTGTAGCGAATTTGGAAGCGAACCACGTGTTCTGAGTAAAAGTTGAATAAAGCGATGTGTGATGAATGATGCTCTACTTAGGAATTTTACTTTTAGTTTTTGTATTTTTTTAAAGAATTTTCCGTTTGTTTCAGGAGATGTAATTCAAATAAAGACTACGCACTGGGGACATGGAAAATTTAATAAATATATCTAGTATTTTATGTCTCAATCTATGTATACTCTCTAGCCTAGGGTCCGTATTTATAATCAGCTCTCAAGAGTGACAGCGAGTTTGAGTTCGTATTAAAAATGTCATTTCAGTACAAAATTACCTGTCAAATCCGCACTCAATATTGCTCTCAATCTTGAGATCGCTTTATAAATACGAGCCTAAGTCTGCTGGAAGAGAATGATAATGACACAATTTGTTGTGTCATTGTTTTGTAACCTAGAACTTTTAGTTTCGATAGCTAAAATTATAGGAACTTTGCTGGAGGACAAATTAATACCTATACATAATAATCATATCACTCAATTAATAACTATACTAAACAAACAGGGAAAGCATATCAGAACTTGCAATTGAAAATGCTACCTACCTTTTCCCGCGGCAAATAGTTAGGCCCGTATTTATAATCAGCTCTCTAGAGTGACAGCGAGTTTGAGTTCGTATCAGAAATGTCATTTCAGTACAAAACGATCTGTCAAATCCATACTCAATATTGCTCTCAATCTTGAGAGCGCTTTATAAATACGAGCCTTAGTTGCCTTGTTCCCGAACCGGAAAACTCATTTGCTAAATTGTTACATACCGAAGTAGATATTTCCGGGCTTCGGAAGGCACATTAATCCGTGGGTCCCAGTCGAAATCAGGGTTGCGGAGGCAGATGGCAGTCGCACTATGTAAAACCAGTATCCTCGTTCAATCCCCTAGATTAGGTAGCCGACCCCGTGCAAAGATGATCGGAGTAGAGCACCTGACCGTATAATTAGCTATATCCATCGCTGTCAGTATAGAGTAGACGGTAGACGCGTCTCATCGATGGCTGTGACCAATGCTGATAGATTGGGTACCACTTCAGCAGTAATGTTGAAGATACGCAGTACCTACTGATGTATCGGTAGTAATGGTTCATGGAATTATTGATTAGTTTATTGACACCATACATATATACATATAATCACGCCTTTATCCCTAATGGGGTAGGCAAAGCGTAAACAACCTAAACATAGGTCGTTTCGCCACGTGTGACAAATTTTGAGGGTTACTGAAACCAATTTAAAACCTCCAATCTATTCATTCTTCTCATTCTATTCATTCTTCATTATTCTCTTCGCCAAATTAAAAGAAGATCCTAAAGCACACAGAGAAATTGGACTAATCTACATTCAAACACAGCCCAATCACAAGGTGTGTCCACCACTACTGGTGCCGATTCTGTTGCAGATACAAAATAACTTATTTTAGTTTGGTCCTGTCACTTTCTAAAATTTGAATATAATAGAGACAGAAATACAACAGCTGATTATAATCATGTCAAATTGACGTTATTCCCCTTAAAAACATGGCATGCTAGATGGTGTCTTATTTTAAGCGTTATACATCACTTTGACAGGATTATAATCAGTTTATTATTTCTGTCTCTATTTTATTTTTATTTTAGAAAGTGACAGAACTAAACTAAAATAAGTTGAGTTGTGTCTGCAACAGAATCGACACCACTGCCGCCGGTCGTTTCGTTTGATTCGATCGTGTGAACTGGACATGTGTGCAGTAATTGACTCTGCGGTCTATGGTTGAGTCGTGGGCTCTCGATCCGGAGATGGTGGGTTCTTACAGGAGGATATGGTTTGGTTTGGAAAAACTAGGCTAAAGTTTGCGTGATGATTAAAAAATATTTCGTGTTTCGGAAAGCACGTTTAGCGATCGATCTCGATCTGCACTATCTAACATGCTGATTTTACATACGACCGCGTCATAGAAAACTGACGTCGAAACGCCCTCTGGTTTGTTATTCACGAAGTTGAGTAGATTTACATACAATACAATCACACCTTACCCTAATAGGGTAGGCAGAGTGTCAACGATTTAAAATTTTCTTTCTCAATATTTCTAATTTGAGAATGCTACCATTTTAAATTTATTTTAGAGATACGAAGGTAGAAGTAGAGGGCAAACACACACCAATTACTATGCGGTCTGAATCTTGTGAACCAAACATGTGTATAGAACGATGCGGTTCTCAATTAACGTGGGTGGGGGCGCTGTAGTATACTATATCGGGTGTAATGTGCGGGAGCGTACCAAAAACTGATAGGGGTAGCGCAGTTAAACAAACTGAACAACTTTCACCCGGAAATTCTTTCAGGTTATGATAAAAATATTGGATTTTTTATACAAATTGTCTTATCGAGGTGGTCATTTTGTATGGAATCTGGTATCCTGAAAGAATTTTCCGGTGAAAGTTCAGTTTCGTTGACTGAACAACTTATGGAGAACTGTCAAATCAATGTCAAATCTCATCGATGGCGGGTTGTTAGTTCCTTTTTCCACCACGTTCATTAATAGCGTGGTCGTCTGCACAGTCAGACATTTCCAATTTTCCTTTATAGCTTTGCGTGTTCTGTATTACAGTTTGTGTCTGTGGTATTTCTATTTGAAGGGAGTCCAGAAAATGTGATGAGAAGGAGGGTTGGTTATTGAGTGTGTTTTTGGTTTTCTGGAGTAATATTGTAAAAAGAACATGATTGTTACCTATTTGTTGATCTCGAAAGACTTTTTTAATTATATTATTTTATTATTTTAATTACGATGGGAAAACTCAATGAGCCGAAATCGCGGTTTTACTAACAGACCTATAAGGGCCGATCCCACCGACGAGAGTTATTTATAACCACAAACAAGAAGTTAAAAATTCTGATCCCACGACTATCTTTTTTAGGCAAATTTGTATCGCATTTTTTAAAAATTGAATTAGGCATAAACCAGCTATTTAACCACTTGGTTTAAACTTCGTGGTCCCGACCCTATGTACCTATTTAAAATGTGTCAATCACATATCATTCATCCAATGAGATAATCACATCACCCTCAAGGTAGGTATTTTCTTACATTAAGTTAGAGGTTTTATTTGTCTTTTTAATAAGATGCAAGAAATATTTCCGAATAGATTTTATTCTTACAGACAATTCCATTATACTTTTATTAAGTACTAAATACAGATAGACAAAAGTATGTACCCTTTATTTATAAACACTTATATACTAAAAGTACATACCGAGTTAAATCCTGGTTTTATACATATTATAAATAAAAGAAATATCATCTTGAATCATGATAATACTGAAAGAACAGTTAAGAAAATATACATATAATCACGCCTTTATCCTTAATGGGGTAGGCAGAGCGTAAACGACCTAAACAAAGGTCGTTCCGCCACGTCTGACAAGTTTTGAGGGTTATTGCAGATTGATCTGTGTATTGCTATAGTGACAGGTTGTCAGCCCATCGCCTAAATTACAATACAGAAACCCTCGAATTCCTTAGCTGACTTTTACAGCATGCTCGGGAGGAGATGCAGCTGGCACATTCTATGTTTTACTATCGCTCCCAGTCCAGTAGGAAAATAAATGTACCAAATCTTCAACTTTTTCCATATATTGGTTTAGTTGCAATTTTTTATCTAAAGAATCTTTACTTTACAATTTTATATCAAGATAAGATTTACTTAAGTGCCATTAGTTTAAACTAGCACTTATAATAACCACAATCAATATTTTATGACCGATATAAAACTAAGATAATTATCATAAAGTTTACGATTATATTTTATCACGTGTTCTGATAATGTAGTAATGATAGTTAGGTAGCACTTATAATGGATTATTATAATATTGTCTTCTAATTATTTTATAACAGAACACTTGCTCTAGTGATCTAGTCGGACAACAAAGTACTTTGCTCACTGCGACATCGAATATGTATTTTTCTAATTAGCCAGTAATTTTATTTTCACTTCTATCATGATTCAAGACAAAACAAAAGATTGAGGATATTTATAACAACACAATTTTCAATTATTTAAAATTATGCATATTGATGATACAAAATTGAAATAATGAATTCTTTTAAATGTAACATAAGTACCTGCTTGTCACGGATATACATTTTATATAAAACGTGTATATTTAAAAGTATAATGAATTATTCACAGTATATTTTAAGTACTTGTCTATATATTTATTAATATAATACAGATTCGGCCGTTAATAACGTATATTTACAGATTTTTGATATATTATTATATTTACAAAAAAATAAGTTTCAAAAACATTTTTTTTATTTAGTAAATTGTACATATTGTGTAGACGGCCAGATAGACAAAAATTGTACCATATATTTAAAGTGCTAAAATATGGTAAAAACAATATTATGCCAAATGTACTTATTTGTAGATTAATCTTTAAAATAAATACACGAAATCTAAAAGACAGCTGATCTATCTTAAAATAGGAACCAAAAATATTTCTTAACATGTTCTCTTAGTAACCCAAAGTAAATAAATTACTTAGTTTAAACATTACATAAGTTATTTAATAGTTATTTATTATAAAACTCCATTTCTGTACACTTATCTAAATATTAACAGGAGCGCAGTTATATGCCCAAAATATTTTATGATACAGGCTTGAAAATTCTATAAAGATATGTAAGAAAGTTGAACGAAACGAAAGATTCCAGAATTGAAAATTTTGTGCAAACAAAATGAATACTAGAAAAAAAATCAAGAAAAAAAGAAAGATAGAATGAATTTGAAATAACATGTTATTAGAGGGTTTGTTGCAGTCGACTATGAAAACTTCACTTAAATTCACTGGGAATGAGGAACTCACAAAATGCACTTTCAATTGAAGAAATAATGTCTGGCAAGTTTTGACCTCAACTATCGCCTGCAACCCCCAAAAAACATACCTACTTAAAATCACATCAACACTGCGTCCAAAAAAGATCGAGCGATTAAAACACACTGTCACACATGTCCACTATATAGCCCGTCGAGCCGCATCAGTCGTGGTAATCTCGCGGCTCCGGCTTCAGCTACCAGACCAGCCCCTCGGGGTGCAAGGGGGGCGGGGCGTCGCCGAAGGTGAACTCGGGGCTCGAGGGTCTCGGAAGCACCAGGTGGTCTGGCGGCGGGAACTGCTCGGGGAACTCGCCGCCGGGTAGGGATTCCATTCCGCCTGCGAAACGACCTGCTCACGTTACTAGGCGCCTGGTACATCAGTGTTGCATGTTAGAAGGCTTATAAGGTATTTTTATGAGTCTTTCAGCATTAAATTGCAAGCATTAAATGGCTCTTAAGTTACTCTTAAGGAAGTTTTAATACTGTATTCAATTATTCAAAATAATCTTAAAATGATATAAGATTTTTTAACTTTGATCAGATTAACAAAAACTAAACAAATACCCTACAACATTAAACTTTTTGCACCAAAACAGAACAAAAACAAAAACAGTGTATGAAACTCTACTAACCAGGTTGGTTGAAGGGCATAGAAGGCGGTGGATGGAAGAACGGCGCGTCGTGATGGAAGGGTGGTCCGTAGCCGAACTCGAACTTGCCGTCCGCCGTCGCGAAGTAGGGGAACCCTGGGGGCCCCTCCTCTAGGCCCCCCGGAGACAGGTTCATTGGGAAGCCCCTCATCTTGCGCGAGGACCCGAAGAAAGGACCTCGGCCCATTGATGTGAGTTGCTTCAGGCGTCGCTCTTTCGATCGCTTGTTTTGGAACCACACCTGTTGAAAAAGGAAAGATTTCATTAGTACATTCAATCACCATAATCAATAGGTATCACTACGGGCAAGATTATAACAACACTTCGTTGCGACATGGCATCGCAAAAATCTGATGATGTCGTTTTTGCGATGCGACGCCGCAATGTTGTGGTATCGTCCTATGTTATCGCCTGTGTCAGAATCATGATCACACGCATATTTTTAGGTTATGTTATGGTTATATCGCGCATGCGTAAAATGACCACAAGACATGACCGCAGCGGCAGTTTTTATTTAAAAATATATGTCCAATAAGGTCACTTTGTCGGTGAAACTTTCGTATCTATAAAAAATACACATTGTATTTGTGGTGAAAGAGATGTTGTCAATACCAATAATACTACATTATGGTCATGTCGGTATCGTGTAATGCGGTTTGACTGTACATTCAAATTGTTGTTATAACTAATAAGAACACCATTATAATCCCTCTATAGGCTTATGATGGCTCTACACAGTCGATAACCCACTTGATTGAAGAAGAACAATACTTGCATAAATGGAAACCCGGTTTTACTATACCGAGGTTTTAAAGTTAAGTAACTGTTTGCCAATATCATACATTTTATGTGCTAACTGTTTAGCCTACAATCTTTACGATACAATCTTAAGAATCTTAGATCAAATATATTCTATGGTTAAGTAGGCAAATGTGTAAGGTGTTAAGCTACCATTTACATAAAATAATGCCTATCTTTACAAAGTAGGTAAGAAGAGAAAATTAACGGCTTACAATGAGGTATATTCATATTCAGGTTGAGAAAATTATTTCGGAAGATTTCTAAGGATCTCAAAGTAAAATGGTTAAATACCTGCTACTTATCAATATGCGCTTTATTTAATCTGGGATAAGAAGCAGCTGATTCTATGCCTTCCAGTCCAGTTAATTCAAGACTACTTATATCCCTGCATGTAATATCGATGCTTTGTTTTTCCAACTCGAGAGAGCACGAGTCTTTACTTACAGTAATGAGAATATAATACTCCTCTTGGTCGTATATCATCTTCCATGCGTTTACGGTGCCTTCAAGTCGCATGCGCGTGCTATGCGACCACTATGCGACTAATCTATAACCTGCGAGTAGTCTCGTGTGCACGGGCCATTAAGTAGTTGGCCCTCTATGAGAAATGTTCAAGGCCGTTTTATGGAGAAACAAGCGGTATTTTGATGGTTATTAAAAACACCGAGTTGCCGTTTTAAAAGAGTTTACTAGCTATTTTTAAAACAAAGTAAGTTAGCATAAAAAAATCTAGTAAGGTTTAATTTTCTATAGTATACCATGACTACACTTAAGTTTTAATGATATTGCATTACCTACGTCAAAATATTTTATTTATTTACAGACCATCATTCCAAACGTGAAACTGCTGTACCTACCTAGTACATAGAATAATTACTTGAGAGACATACTTAAATTAAATAATGATTAAGTAAGCAAGTATTTTGCAAATAGAAACAGATTTAGGTATAAATAAACTAAATAAGTAAATCATTAATTACTCAAGGACAGTGTCATCCAAGACTGAACAGTTACTTTCAGTTCACTCAAGAATGGTGTCATCCGTAAAGAACCACAACCACTTTCAGTTTAATTATCAACTGACAATCACGTACTAATGAACTATCTAGTTAACCAGCTATTTAACTCATGGTTAATCAGTCTGTTAAAAGTCAATTCATCTAATTCAGTTTTTAACTGATTTGCTACTCATGTGAAACCGTTCGTGATTGTAAAAAAAGATTAAGTATCTATACAAATTGTATTCCCATGTTCATTATCTGAAATACTGTTAAAATGAGATACCTGTTAGGTAAACAAACAGTCACATTTAATTGCCTTTTTTTAATCTTTACACGGAAAGACGTTGTACAGTTTTTTTAATGTAACTTTACCCCTTGACTCTACTTTATATAGATTAAATAGATTATTATCTATTATTTCTCGATTTGTGGTGATTATTTATTAAGCGGGCCTACGACTATCAAAGACCAGGACCGACAGAATAACGTGCCCTGTAAAGCACGAATTTTATTTTTCTTACAGACTAGATTCACCCTACATGTCCGAACCAAACAGGAAAATCTCACAAAGTGATAAATTAACAAATATCAAATTCGTGTTCCCCCCGTGGGAATCGAAACCACGACCTCCGATTCGGGAGCCCATACGTGGCTCAGACAATAGACTTCGGAGGCAGCTTTAGAAAGGAAACATTGCTTAGTTATATCGCGCTAAGTTCATGATGAAAATAACGCTACAAAGTTTATATTCGTTGTTTGTAACACAAATATCGCAAAACAACACATTTTACTGCATAGTACTTACGGAGGACATTAAAATGATCACCATTTTGACTTGTAATGGTCTAGACACTTCAGTGCGAGTCGTGACGTCACAAACGCGATCCGTGTGCAAATCGATGCGTGGGCGCATGCCGCGCGACTACTCAAAGTATTGATATAGTCCAGTGAAGCAAAGGATTCATTTAAGAAATAATGACGTGATGACGCTAATAAAAGGAAATCATCGTTTTTGCGATTGATTGCTTTTGACTTTGGTCTTTCAGTGGTATTAATTCAACCCAGAAGTTTGATAAGCACTGCTGGCATAAATCAATAGTGTTCGTGTTTAAAAATAGCCTTTGACTCTGACATACAACAACTACTTTTAAGACACATTTTTAATACATTCATAAACATAACTTAAGTACTTAAACGCAGTATCGAAACTTGAAACATTGTAAATTAAAAATACACTGACAAAATATCTATGACTGGCCTTTATTCTGGAAAATAAGAAGAACTTTAAGCCCATTCTCACACTGAAAGCAGATTTTGCCGGAGAGTGCTGTCTGTCATTGAGATTTGACTGCTCCGACAGATATGCTCTCAGTGTGAAAATGGCTAAGTTTATTTACGAGTTCAAACTTTATTGCACGAGCAGGTACATAGGACAGGCCTAATGCCAAGTTCACTGGGCTACACTATCCGTTGCTCAAAGGCAGCGCGCGCGCAGCGGGGAACCGCACACTGAACCTTGTCCTGAGGTAAAAGGATAATTTTATGTGTTAAAAAGTGTTTATTGGTCCGTCTTGCGCGTAAATATTACGATGATAGCTGTTCTTGTTGTGTATAGTCACTGTATCGTCTACGAAGAATGCCGTAACAGCCCTATTTGTAACCATATGAATAAAGTGTGGAGAGAATAAATACAGATAAATGTAAAAGTGGGTTGACACTACTATAAAGAAAATTTTATTGTTGAACGTTTCTCACAAAACATAAAGGAATTTAACAAAAATATTTAGATCTTCCACTCCAAAGAACACGGTTGAAACAAATGGTTTTTAATTTTAATACTCCTAAGGTGACAGGACTATTTTAAATTTTCATTTAGCAGGTGGTAAGAATAAAAGGCCCATAGAAGCATTAAAATTGGTGTCAAATTATGTGGCATTCAAAAAACAATAATAAACAACTGACTATTACAACACGTTCGTCGATATCGGTACAGTAGCCTTCAACAATCACCGATTTTCAACAATACTACCTACTACCACAGGTTATTGTCATGTCGGTACTTTAATAGTTCGATTCATTACTTTTATTATTTTAATGGTTAAATGTAGTTGTGCATTGATGTGTTGAAATATGATACAAACAATTTTGCGGTAGGTACGAAAATAGCTTTTTGGTAGGTTAAATATGAGTAAGCTAAGCTATGAAAAGCAGAAGTTTTCTTTATGAAAACCAACCAAAGCTTATTATTTATGAAAATTGAGGATTTCACTGTATCACAGATTTTCTGTCACTTCAGATAAGCAAATTCTGGCTAAATGAGAGAGTGAAAATCTAAATTTTCATAAAGAAAAACTTTGGTTGGTTTTCATTTTAACCCTAATGAGATTTGCCCTTTTCTAACGAAACCATTATACCTACAATTTTCCAAAAACTAACTCTCCAATATATAACTGCACCAATCTGTTCGACATTTTAAAAAACTTGCTCCAATTCTCGTCCAACCATTTGCCTCAATGACGCAGCTCTTTACCCTGCCGCCACCGCAGGACGCCGCGGCACCGGGGCTCCGGGGCTCCGCAGGGCTCCACGGGGCTCCATATGAACAAGCCACGCGGTGTTAAACACCATATTTCAAGCCCCACGCCTGCTCTCTTTACAACGCCTCTCTGTATCGTAAAACGTTGATGTTATGGAACTACTAGCTTGAGATGTGTTAGGTGACAGCTGATTAAAGTAAATGCGCGATTCGATATTGAATGTAAATAGTTCTCGCGTTGCATACAGAAATAAAATATTATAATTTCTCAGGCTTCTAACTTCTCTACTATGAGCTATGCTCAATTAATTTGTCCTATTTACGCTGGATGTGTAAAAAATCAGTCATGAGAGCGTATTTTCCTTTGTCCTCCATAGAATTTCCCTTTGAGTTTTGGCTTAGTTCCAAAAAAGCGCCTTTTACAATTTTTTCTTGAAAAATTAAATACTTCACATTACTAAGCTTACAAATGATAAGGTCTTGCTTTCGACTAGAGAAGAAAGAATTTATTTTCGAGGGAAAAATAAAAGATGGTCAATTTAGTCGGTGCTACCGACCCTTACATCACGAATTAGAAAAGTTGTAACTACAGGAAAGCACAAAGAAAGTACCTAGGAAACAATTAGACGTCCAAAATAACCAGGAAAAATAAAGCCCAATTAAAACGGCCAAACATCACTTGCTCAACCACAGTGATCTAACGGACTACCCGTCTGCCCCAAACTCTTAATCATGCTACAATAAGAATGACCCAAGCGGCCGCCACAAAGAGATGATTAATTCGAGATGCTGTTCCATATTGTTTCCTTCGCCCCCAATATAAATAGCGCCTACCTGCGCGAGCGCCCCCTAGTGCTAATGAGTCGACATTATCGAAATTCAAACGATTGTTTAACTATATTTGTGTACCTAAGTAGATCAACCACAATCTTTTTCCGCGTCTCAAATAGTAAGTACATGAACCAATATGGTAGACCTATAAATGCTGTGGTGTTCTCTGAAAGTTATATACTTTTTACTTTTAGTTTAAAATCTCTAGCCTTCGTTCAACTGAAAGACTTATGATACCTAATAAAAAATACTTATTGCATTAGATTGCCTGAGCCTAGCCATCTCAATTTGTTAGATGTAGAGAAAAGGGTGATACTTATTTGAACAGGTTCAAAATTCTGTAAGTATTTAGTTTGTTTAAACACTAATGTTAGCGTGACCCTAGACAGCAATTACATTGCGAGAATCGAGAATATTCGTGCGATTACAAACGTGCGCGCTCGTGTTATGCGCAAACGCACCCGATCATGCGATCTCGCGCAGATTTACGACCGACGACGCAAGCTAGAACGATCTGGGTTACGGGCAGAACCTTGGACTTTAGGACAAGTAAAGTCTATCGAAATAGAAGAAGCAGGGCTTGGCAATATAAAATGGTTACTGTTCTAAGTAATCTTATCGAGAACATTAAAAAAGGAAGATATTCGCTGGTCGCATTCGCAGATCAAATTGAAAGACATATTATTTATCAAATCTATCTGCAAATAAACTAAGTAAATGACCATATTCAGAGCCTCCTCGAGGATTCTCAAGGGTTCATAGACCGTCTAAACTGCAGTCAGTACCTAAAGTTGGCTGACTTGTACAGGGGATCATAAGATTTAAGGCAGTCACCGATTCAAATTGTTACCACATTATGTAGACACACATTGTAGAGGTTGTAGGTAGATCGTCCCCTTCATCGTGAAGTTTACGAAATAAACTGTGACAATATTTTGAATGAATGACTGCCAAAATTTAGTCCAGGTCGCTGAAACCGTCTGTCTGCAAGACTAAGGAGGGTTCACCGATAATTTGGAGGTAGAGCGTTGAGAGCGACGCAGCGGGAAGCCGGCTCCCTCCCGCGATTGTACAATACGCACCTAACTATAAAATAAAGGAGTGTTCCTATTTTTCAACATATTGGTACTGGCCGGAATAGATCCAAACTGAAATGGTCTTTGATTCGTAGCTCATTTGATTCAAAATTGATTAGATAATGAAGCATCTGTTGCGAAGGTCTCTAAGATATATTGCGTTTAAATGCTTTTATTCCTAGACAAATAAAGACGAATCTGACTTCTGGACTGTTGTTCTTTTTGTTACCCATCTTGGTTTTATCCCTGAACTTAATCGTGTCATGCGCCATATGCGGTTGCAATTTCGGCCTCCCTCACAAGACTTGATAAATATTGATGAATTTGATGTATGTACGAACATTGTCGTAATTCGCTTGAGACATTATCATGGTAATTTTTATTGCTGTTATTTTCTTGTTAAGCTTATTACGCAAATACGTCGGTCGTTGTATGATGTTTTTGGTTTGTTTTCGGGTCACGTAATGTTAAACGGAAGCATGCAAGGAAGTTATAGCTGTTTTATTATTATACCTGAAATTGTCTCTTTCACTTTAGAAATTCGTTATAGGCTCAAGGTCAAATCGAAAATAAGTTGTCTGCATTCTTATTGCAACAAATTATTTCTCAAAGGATCAAACTGTACATAGAAGAAACTTGGTGTTCTCTTAGCTACTCAGCAATTTTGATAGGGATAGCCACGACTCAGTCATTCATAAATAGAAATTTGATATTTTTTCAGTACCTAGCTTAGATATACTGGGTGTAAGGGACAGCGTCTGATAGGGGTTGCTCCAGTCAACGATACTGACCAACTATTACCAGTTTTTTTTTTCAGGAAATGAAAAGAAAAACTTGCTTTTCCATACAAATTGTCTGATCGAGCTGGTCATTTTGTATAAAAAAGCATTTTTTTTTTTAATTTTCTGAAAAAAATAATCCTGGTGGTGGTTATTCATAGTTTCGTTGACTGAGCAACCCCTATAAGTTTGCGGGGCGCTGTCCCTTACACCCCGTATAATAACATAGGTAGTGTAGGTAGGTAGAGCATGGAGTGTAGAGGGTATAATGTAAGTGTAGAGTCTACATCCAATATTAAAAACGGTCTCCTCTCCGTCCGAGATGTGAATGAGATGAGATTAAAAAAAAAATACAAAATAAGCGAAAGCGAAATTTCAAAAAAGGAACACTGTAAAACATGGCGTCGCTGAAGACTCGGCCACCGGCACCGCGCATGCTCCATCTACAGCCAATTGGCGTGGCGAGGGAAAAGCAAAATTGTTTCCGCGCAAAATGTACCGCAACGCACTCCGTAAACGCACCAGGAATAAAAAAAGAAAACAAACCGTGTACGAAGAAAGTTACAAGGCGATGAAGTGGCAATACAAAGTTTTGTATTACTTTAGAGGAATATTTAAATGCCTAATGATTCACAGTTTTACTCATGCTCATTTCTTACTTTATTTCTACCGTATCTAAAAGATTCTTACGGCTATCAGTTCCACAGAAAAAAAAAACGAAAAGCGACGATTTTCTTTTTAATTTCCTCATTAAAAAACCTTGTAAAGAAAAACCGAGAAAATCCGTATCGAATACCACACAAATAGTCGATCGTCACTATCAAAACGCAAAAGAATCGTTCAGTTAAAGAAATTAGCCTACTTTTGAACAATTTTCATGGTCAATGGAGGCGCAAAATTTGACGTTTTCGAATTCCATTATTACGAAATCGTGATTGAGGCCGATGGTCAATACCTTTGTTGAATTTGATTTGTGTGGCTATTCAATAGTGGGAAAACAAATTGTTGTTGCTAGGCCGATTCTGATTTGATCGAAATTCACTGGACCAAATGTGAACGAAAATTATATGCCCGTTAATGCATTTTCAGTAAACAGTAGGTAAAACTAATTGTAGACAGCAAATTGTATTTAATAGGTATGATTTAAAAAAACTGACTCGGTAAACTTACTAAATAAAATTAAAGAGTATTTGCAGATTATAGAGCTATCTGGAAATTCCTAAGAAATGTAAACAAAACTGAAACACTATAGTTAATAAATTCTCAATGGAGCTGGAAGATGATTCATACGACAGAGATTACACTTCTACATTATTTTTACAAATGTGAGCCACCCGGCGTCAAAATAAAATCACATAACTGTCAACGCAGCCCCGAGCAAGATTTATCTAATTATAAAAACTCAAAAAAGTGCTCGTCTGAATGTTCGTCGCAGTAAATTTACCGCGGCCAATTTGTGCCTTGTCTTATTTCAGTTAATTAGATGTTTCGAGCACGACGTACGAACACTTATTACGGTTATTTTTAACCGCTTTAGCTTCTATAACCGGTGTAATTATAAATATTTACTCTTGTTTTCTCGAGCGCGCCTCTACAGCGCTACAACATAAATCCCGCCTGAAATTACATGTTTGTAGAGCAGAAATGTAATAGTTTCGGAATTTACACATGTAAATTAAACGTAACATTCATGCCGTGCATTTTGTTTTACATAAACCTGGGTTTATCACTTTCTCGATACAATAAAGGTCCATAAAACATGACCCATTTCTCCTACTAACAAGCTTTCCAGTTTTAATTTCAATAAGTTGGTATTATGCGAGCGCGTACGACCGTCCGCCAATGGGAGCTCAGGATTCATAAATCGAACTGTTATCAGTTCGCGCGCTGATAGCGCACGGCGAGGCCATTGGTCACGCTATTCAAAATGGCCGCGTTTTACTGTTTTGAGTTTTACTTTTTAACGATCTACGATAAGTTATCGGATGTGAGTCGTATTGTCTCGGTGCCGGCTGCTAACAATGGCACATATATTACTGAAATCGCTTTTATAGGCCGAAGGAATTATTGCATTGGACGTTAACGGCGAAGAAAACCTTATTTGTAACTAGTTTTTATGGTCAGTGAATGTAAGAAATAGTAGAGTACAAAGCAGACAATACGTTGACAGTACTAGGTTATAGGTTTATGTAAATTAAATTGTATTTACATGTACCTACTAGGTTCTTGCCACACGACTCGCCAGCAGAAAGACGTGATTCTATTTGAATACGCAATGTGCTTTGCCACTGGTTTAGTACAAGACAAAGTGGGTTCTAATGAGATTGCATTGTTTCTATTATTTAATAGCTGTTCAACAACTAAAGTATACTTATACTGAAATATCGTGGGAATTTGGGACACGTCACTCATAGTATGCTTATTATCATTATCAATCTTTTCTTTTTTAAATTTTGGGACTGTGTTAAAATATGAAATATTAGTAAAGAGTTCTGGCGTTGCATCCTTATGAAACCGTGTCCTCTATCTTATGCATACTTACCTGCTTTTTATCGCCTTAGAAAACAAAAATCTAACTTCCTTGAACCTCTCTCTCTCTTGCTATAGTGATAGTCCAACCCGGAACAGAGATAGGAAGAAGGGAGGCCGTCGAGGAATGGCGTGACCTCGCGGCTTGCGTCTCCACTCGACCGTGGCGGGCTGGTCTTACTAGTGGGGTTTTTGTCCAGCGGATGTCTGTGTGACGGAGTGAGGGACATTTTTATATACCTACAAGGTGCTACCTTCTATGAAGGAAGAAAGGTAGGTGTGTTTGAGATCATGATAGAAAACAAACTGTCGGATGGGCATGGAAATAGTCGATTCTGCGCCTGATATCTTTCTGATCGTGTCAGTCAATATGTCCCATCAGAATAAGAGATTGAAGGAAAAGAAAGTGCACTTGTGTGTTGCACAAACAATTGGACAAACAAGTCCTGCGCAGTTGGCCGATCGGACGAAAATCGGTTGGGAGGACTATTTTTATTGGGTTTATCAATCACATTGAGCTACTTACTTACTTGAAGTAAGAATGTAAGTAAGTACATACATACCTATTATGGAAAGTCTTAATTAGGTACGTGGTTTTGTTTGTATTATCTTGCTTAAAATTTAGGCACATAACTTTTAACAGTCGTACCTACTGCCTTGAGAAAATAAAAGAAAATGAACATAACACATAAAGGCCCGCTCCAATAACTCTTAGGCTCGTATTTATAAAGCGATCTCAAGATTGAGATCAATATTGAGTGCGGATTTGACAGGTAATTTTGTACTGGAATGACATTTCTGATACGAACTCAAACTCGCTGTCACTCTTGAGAGCTGATTATAAATACGGGCCTTAATCTCTGTAAAAAAATATTTAAACAATTTTCTTTGGTAGGAAAATCCCATGACGACAACATAGACATAAAACAAGAAATGGTACAACATAAAATGTAACAACTTTTTTATTTGCAAACTTTTTATCACCCAATGTTTTTGTCTCATCGTCTCGACTTTGCCCTTTTTTGTCGACAAAAAGTCGATGAAATTGCCACCGATATTGTCACGTCGTCCCTATGAGGCGTGAAGCGTTAAGTGCAACTGTTACGTGCCTATGGCCACTGGGAAATGTTCTAAAAACAAATAAAAAAGGTCATCGACCTGAACCGAAAAGATCAACAGCTCAAAATGTCAAGGCAGATCGAATTTTAAACGTAAATATTGGAAAATAAGAGCAGTATTTGATTGTACCTGCTTGGTGTTGCATTTTACTGCGCTTTGATCGGTCTGTTAAGTCCAAAATTTGTCTAATTGCGCCAGCGATTTTATGATTTTGTTTCTTAATCATTTAAACAAATAAAGCTAAGTAAGTATTAATTTCGATAAACATGATAATTCATGAATCAAAAAGATCAATTAAGTACCTATAGCTAGATTTTGATACGCCTTACGAATGTAACGAATGACGAACGAGAACGACTGAAAATAAGTACTTAGTACTTAAAGAAAGACGTACAGTCGTACAAGGATCTTTTGGCGCGTGGGTGACATTGACAGCACAGATTACCTAGTATACATAACCTAACGGGTATACTAGGTAATCTGTGCTGTCAATGTCACCCACGCGCCAAAAGATCCTTGTACGACTGTATGTGAAATGTGTGTCTTTATTTTTTTTTCCGTGGGTCAGTTCTTGACCAGTGGTGGTTGAGACAGCAGAGTCGACGAAGGGGCGAGTTAAACCAGAAGCCTGTAAATTGGCATTTCCCATATCAAGCTATTAAGCACATACTCCGCCACTTTTATTAAAATAAAACCTGGATGCAGGAGGCAGTTGCCGACTAGGCTGTACAAGTTGTCAGCCACAGCCTACTAGTCAAGAGTGAGTAATAAATTAGCCTGGATGATGGATATTTGGCGCACAAATCCGCCATTTTTATTAAAATCAAAAAACCTGGAACCCACAATGCAGAGGCAGTTACCGACTAGGCTGTACAAGTTGTCAGCCACAGCCTACTAGTCAAGAGCGAGTAATAAATCAGTCTAGATGATGGATTGCGCGCGCGCAGCTCGCGTGGAAGCAGGGCTGCCACTAACTTAGCTATACAGGGTGTTAGATACGTGTATCTATATAATTAAACTAAACACTCAAATAATGTAACGTTACACCTTTTGAAAAATTTTAAAAGTACTGAAATTTTACGATTAAAACTTAGGCGATTGAACAGCCCAGTGATGATTTGAGGATTGATCAAAAAAGTTAAAATACAAATGACCTAAATTGAAATAAAAATAAAAATAATTATTGCTTACACACAGAATACCCACACAAATTAAAAGTTTCTGAAGGCGACCTTATCGATTAGGTAGCAATTTCTTTCAGGCAACCTAGCTTAACACCCTGTATCGTGGGGTAATGGAACTGCTGATATTGAATTGAAGATGTATTGTGCAGGTAATGATGATGATTGCTGTCCAGCATGGTGATGGTGATATGCAGGGAAATGGATTTTGTATTATACGGTATGCAGTAGCGTGGTCTAGAATGCAGACAGTGACGTATGAGGTGGTGTGTACGAAATAGTTTATCGGAAAATGCTTTTTATAAAAGTCAAGAGATGGTACTTTCGTCTTTCGTATGAGGTATGTTTCTGAAAAGACCCTCATTTTGTCAGCCGTATACTTGAAACCGAATAACGTATGATCAAACATCACAAGCGCGAATACGTCAAATCGATTGCCAACAAGACTTTAGTAAGGTCGTTTCTAAAAGGAAATGCGTGATGTCAGTAAGTATGATGCATAAAAGTAACAGATTTTGCCATCCCTCAAAGAATATGTAATCGATTATTTTAAAGGACTTCTCTCGTCCCATTAAAGCAACAGGCTGTCTGTGGCAACAGGTGACCCAAGAGATGTAGGTACTTTAATCGATTTTACAAAAAGAGTAGGTTTAGCTTTGCAGCAACATAAAAAAATACTGCATGATAGAAGAAGTATTTTGCTTAGTTTAAAAAAAAAAATGAATCGATATAGTAGGTTTAGCTGTGCAGCGAAGCTGCCAGTGTCATTAAGAACTTTGCCTCGTTATGGCATGGTAGACGAAGTATTTTATTTAAATTTTATATTTTTAAATAAATTATCAGCAAGTGGCATCCTTAAGTGAGCACATACTATCACAAGCAGTGGATCTACTGCTATTTACTGCACTGTGTTCCGATTGAGATGATTGTTTTTATTTCGCTCTCCATCGGCATCCACGAGCAATGAATCAAACCACAATTATAAATCACCTGTGTTGTGATAAAGACGTAACTTACTGTACATCGAGATAAAATAATGGGCCGAAACACAGTTTTATGGGACTATTTTTATTCTAAGGAAGTATCCATTAAAAAAAAGATACTTAGAGAAAAATAAACCCTTTTACACGTATAATAATTTTCATAAAATAATAAAATTATTTGTAACATTTGATTTAGCATGGGAACCGAATCCACTCTCTCCATTTTATAAGCTATTACTGACCGCGCTAACGCATAAGCCACTCGAAGGCTAACCCGCTTGATAGCTCAAGATAATTAAAATAAGAGTTATGTAATGTCTTGTCCCTTCATAAAAATTATAATAAAAGAAGTATTTTCGAAACGGGCCATGAACGGGTGCAGTTTGAGCGACCGGTTCGGAGTAAGCCGCGCGTTATTGTGCCCGATGACAGCTACGCCATTATTTTACTAAAAAACTCAATTTATTACGATACCGGAATAAACAAGGACACCATATGGGCCCGAGTGAAGAAACCCCAAATTGTATCGCCTTTTCGCATCACTAAGCTTCATACGTATGCAAGTTATGCTATCAAATATATTGACATTGTAATTTTATTAGTCATTTTGAGCTGCGCAACATTGCAAGTACCGGTTCAAGATTTAATCTCTTAAATATAAACACATCTTGCTCCAGGTTATACTGGCCGATACACCAATACAAATCACTAATAACGCCCGAATGATCTTAAATTTCGTAGCTAGCGACAGGTAGAATTTATAAGACAACAGCGAACCTGACTGATGACCAGCCTAGGGCGATTGAACATTAAGCCCTACGCAATATTAATGTGGCACATTCTCACCCGTAGCAATAAAATAAATGATGTCATTTTTTGTCCGCGCGGGGGAGGCCTTTGTCCCAGTGTGTGCGCCGCGTCGGCAACTTTACCTCCCTTTGTCCGCGCCGCACAGTGGGACCACGGGACGTCTCCTAGACAAAACAGTTTTGGCGCCGCTCTCGAAATTTTTTACCCGATTTTTCGGTAATATTTCGCGATCGTGTATGTGCATTGTACGGGACGGCTTTTTGTCATAATTAATAATTTATTGCTTTCGTCAGGCAAGGGCCTTTGTGAGACCGCACCTGCGAGCTACAAGGTGCTTCTGTCTTTTACATCATAAATCATATTTCTGATGCGTCTTGCGTAGACAAGTTACTAGCCTTGGGCTTAAAAATAAAAGAATGTGGAAATGAAGATCAGTTTGGTCAAAAAAAAGTATTGCGGTGGACAGGTTGATTTCTGGAGTGATCGAGCATAACACCGCAGCCGCAAGCCGCCGTCGAGACATTTCACGGGTTTTATGCACAACAAGCACAGTAAACGCCATATTTTGATGCAAATCCCGCTACGCCGTACGTCCACCGACTTTACGACAGTCGACGGGAAACGCGCTTGTAAAACAACTATTTTATTATTCGCGCACGCATGTGTCGCGCCGTTGTTTCAATAATAACGATTAAAATTACAAATTTATTGTGATATCGACCCCGTTTTTAGATAAAGTGCAGATTCGAAGGCGTCGGAGTCAAAATTGTCGGCAATTATCGTTACCGAATGCGTTCCGAAACTCATTCTCGTTCGATGACACTGGCTGGCTGTATGACTCTGATTAAAAAGGTTACTTTCAAAATTCCAAATTTCGAAAATCAGAAATAATGCTGGGAACTTAGTCGGTAATCTGTAATTATTGGTAACATATTCTGCATTTGACTTCTCTCGCAATTTGACGGCGATTCTGAGAATTATTAATTAATTAATGAGAGCGAAAGAGCATAAATGTGAAAGGATCTTTACAACCAAGCATGACTATAATATAATGAATAAAATATTTTTAATCTGTAACAAAAAAAACTGAAAAAAAAGCAACGCACATATAAAAAAATCAGTATGATTTAAAACAGATCGAATGTCTGTTAAGGCGGAAATAATTTATTTACGGTACGGTACCACCGTGAATTAGAAAATCCGGACAATTTGTCGTAAAACTTCAGAAAGGGATGTCTATGAACCACGGAAAGGGTTAAACGTTGAATATCTGGAAGCTGTTTTTTTTTAAATAATTTAATTGGATAGAAACAACCTATATTTATTACACCGGTATATTATGTATAGTAAAATATTATATTCTTCCATAAACCATAAAATTATGATAGGAATAAAAGTTTTATGGATAGACTTTGCCGTTTTTATGTGAACCAGACCATAAAAAAATATTCAGAGCACACAAGTGACCAGATACTTACAGATCTCTAATTAACTATAATAAGTATATTTGACTTAGAATCATAATATTGAAATGTAAAACCAACTTTCTTCCAAGTCCAACTAAGTTAGAATGTTTTGTTTATAATTTTACTACCGCATAGATAGGGCCTAGACAGAAAGAGAAAAGATGGCTAACAATATAAATTACAATATATACTAATGTTTTACTGAATACTTACTTTAATAACAAATAGGTAAAGAGAGTTAAAACTTGTAACGGGTAGGTAAATAATTTTCATTTCTATTGTGAACAAACTCGGAGATAATTTTAATTTTGCCATCTTAAATTTTACACTTCCATGCTGGACTGGGAGCTATAGAAAAACATAGAATGTGTCAGCTGCATATCCTCCTGGGCATGCTGACCAGCTAAGGGATTCGAGGGTTTTAGTACATTTTAATTTAGGCGATGGGCTGATAACCTGTCACTACAGCAATACTTGTACATTAGGCTCGTATTTATAAAGCGATCTCAAGAGTGAGAGCAATATTAAGTATGGTTTTGACAGGTCGTTTTGTGCTGAAGTGACATTTCTGATACGAACTCAAACTTGCTGTCACTCTTAAGAGCTGATTATAAATACGGGCCTTAAACAACCCTAAAAACTTGTCAGATGTGGCGGAACGACCTTTGTTTGGGTCGTTGACGCTCTGCCTACGCTATTAAGGATACAGGTATGATAGTATGTATGTATTGTACCTATGTTTAATTTTATAGGCAGACGTAATACACAATAGTCCCCCCAACTCGAGTCACACACTCAGCCGCCGGGTCGAAACGTCGTAACTTGCAAGTAATATAGTATTTGGGCAGCCTCAAAGGCGCGCCGCCCTTTGCCGCCCGTTAACTCTTGAGATACGACCTTTTGCCTCGACACGCGATCACAAATGTGACGTACAGTGTAGGGCTGTGAATGTTGAACATCGGATAAGTTCGGCATTCTTTCGCACTTGTATTGTACTGTACAACGACTGGCAAACGTTCAATACAAGTGCGATATTAATGGCCTCTTACTGTACGCCCACGAATTATTGGGACGCCTAATTGAGTCAGAGGTTTTGAGGAGACATGTCCGTCCCTGTCAAGGGACAGAAATCTGTTATTTATGAAGATTAAAGTGTCAATGTAAGCAAAGGCAAATATGCGACTTGAATGGTCAGAGGAAAAGACATCAACGCACTCTTATTAGGCTTGTTGCATTTTTAAATAGTTTTCAGACAAGTGGTTTTCTAAATTGCAGGTGGGAATGGGAAGAGAATTCCCAGCATTTTTTGCTATATTAATGAGGACAGACAGACGTACATTCTGTTGTTATTTCAGTTTACAATGTGACCTCATTAAGTAAGTATTTGTTGGAACTGAGTTGAAACGATGTTTTAAAGTGTCTTGACCTGAAATAATTAAGATTTACGATGACAAAATGGTTGTACACAAGTTAATATGGTAAGTGCAATATTTTTAACCCATGGTTTTTCCTTGGGAATAAGATCAAAAGTGTTGACTGAATAAGTAGTTTTTAAATATTGACAAAATGATTTAAAAATCGAAATGACTTTATCAAAACCCTGTTACAATACCAGACGACACAGGATAAAGCAGTCATATTACGAGAAAAAAAAACTTGTCGTCCATAGCTACTTCCATGACCATAAACAACTAATAGCGACCGACAAGTGCACATTAAGGTAGCCGCACATTAGACCGATCTTATTATAATCAACGCTGACTAGGATCACCACGTTTCATATAACAAAAATTTGATGTACATCACTTTTCCGGTTAGTCAATTAATTATTGGTACTAAATAGAAAAAAAATTACACATACAAAAAGACCTCTCAGGTAATTAAGCTTGCTCTAAAAGCTAAAAACATATTATGTAGGTATCTAAAGTTATCGAGAGCGAGCGCGACAACAGAATACAAACCCGACTGTGTAGAACGCCAAAATGTTGCCAATTTGGCAGCGGTTAAACGTGGACGGGGGCGCTGCATTGTAAGGAGAACTGTCAATAATGACGGTGGCGTCTTCATGTTTGTGCCTTGTTGAACTGTGAAGTGCGGAGTGCACTACCCAAGTAACAAAGTTTTCCTATAGTGCACAGCTTATAGGCTTACAGCACATATAACTCTCTCTTAGTGGTTCCAGGTTTTACTACAACGCCTATAACAGGATACACGGAGTCCGATTGGGTTTGTAGTACATCTGTTCTTGTAAGTCAACTTATAGTCGTGTATAGAACCAAATTACTAGCGCAGTATAAGCTAAGATGGCCTATAAAAGTGTTGTACAGGTGTAAATACACTTGAGAAAACTTGCTCCAGTAAGTTACACTTATATTCGCTTACAAGAAGTAATTATAAAACCACTATAAGTACCGTACACTTGTAATGGTAATTTATAGAACTAAATGCACTAGAACCAGTTTTACTTGTTACTTGACCTTATAAGGGTGTATAAGTCCACTTTACGGGCCGATTATAAGTAATTTGGTTCTTTAGTGGTTCCATGTAAGAGTAAGTGTACTTGGTCTTATTATGGTTTCGCGAACACTGTTATAGTCCTAATTTCCTATAAAAGTTCCTTGTGAAACCATTACTGTCCAAAGTTATCTTCATGAAGTCCCATATAAGTAGACTATTGCTTTTAATATTAATCGCGTCATCACGGCCATTTTGATTCCTTTTGTAGTCGTCGTTTCGTCACAACATGGCGCGACAATGCTATTAGGACTAGTATTTTTTTTGACACAACTTAGTAAATACGCCACATTCAAAAGGCGAATAAATATTGAGATGTAAAACACTATATACTTTACCGAAAATACTTATGCGTTTGCCTTGAAAACACGTATGCACGTATATTATTATGTGTCAAACACTCTCGTTATGTATTTAGTATAAAATGGATGAACTTACCTTTTGATTCAATATTTTTTATAAATTTTGTGTGAACCTCACACCACAATTCACAAATGTTTTGAAGTGGCTAGTAATGGAAGCGCGAAGTACTTTACAGTCCTGCGTGGTTCTATTGAATGCCCATAGTGAGCTTCAAGGTAGTAATTGGTTCTCTGTAATCCAACTACAAGTGCATTATGGGCTTTAGTCGCAGTGTCTGGTTCTATAAGATGCCAATAGTGAGCTTCGCGAGAGCAGATGGTTCTGCGGAGTCCAAATACAAGTATATTAATAGTCTAAGGTGGTGCTCGCCAAGTCTACTATGAGTGATTTATTGGCAAAAGTATGCCTATAAAATGGGCCCTTTTCCGTGGTTATAAACGTTTACTAGCCTATTATGGGCTCGGCCCCGGAACCACTACAAGACCACATTTTGTTACTTGGGTTATTCATAAAGGACATGGTACACAACACACAAACCTTATTACAAAGCATTTAGTACACTACACGTGTCCCTATGTAAAGCTATGACTATGACTCAATGGGCGTTTTAAAAACTGCACGTCCACGGCAACGGCAACGTCAATGTCATGATATCGCCGTGGAAGAGATAACGTATGACAATCAATGAAAATATATGGCACGTTTTTCCACTTGCCATCACACCCTGTCTGTCCTGGCAACGGATTACGGCATTGATTTTCATCTCACCGGTATCGTCGCCGCCTGTCTGCCAAAATGCATGCGTTTTATATAGGTACCTACGTACGTAGCAAGCACGTGTGTGTGTGTGCGCGCTAATAGTGGATCTAGGTGGACACGATATTACTATCCTAGTGGAAAAACAGAGCCACGGTGGTATCGTGGCGTTGCCGTACAGTGACACGTGCCATCTAGTGGAAAAACGCCCAGTCAGTCCATGACAGAGGGAGCCATTCAAGCATGATGCCGCTAGGAAATTAGCATGGATCCTTGAAGATGGGTCTGATCGGAAGGCCAGGTTGAAGACCTTTAACTCCGTTATAAATACGAGAACAAATACAAACACTCACGACCCTCCCGGTCGTGGGTTCGAGTCCCGGCGGGTTGGTTTTGGTGTATCTAGGTTGGTATGTGTTGGTGTGTCTAGTTTGGTTAGGATTTAGCAGGTTGATCACCTGATTGTCCGAAAAGTAAGATGATGCATGCTTTCGGATGGGCATGTAAATATGTAATCGGTTCTGCGCCTGATTTCTCTCTGGTCGTGTCAGTCAGTGGCGTCAACTTTCGCAACATATTTTAATTCTTATTCTTAGTAGCGCTGTTACTATAACATGGACAAAGAACAGGATACCTAGCAAATAAACACATGTTTTGATTTTGACAAACCTTATTTAACATTTTACGTCAAATAAGCAGTTTTGCATCAAATTAGAAATAAAATTAAAGTCATGTGTTTATTTGATATCCTGTTCTTATGTCAAAGTTAAAAAAGTGACAGCGCTACTAAAAAGTGGATTAAAATTATGTCAAGAGACTAAAAAATATTTTTAATTTAGAAAACTCACAAGGCTAAAATACCTACTTAAAGCAAATTGAGAAACGCCAATTAGAATCAACGCTATACTTACACAATACATAAAAATAATTTCTCAAAGGTCAAACTTCATCAAGCAAACATTTAAAGCTTACGATGACATCATTGGTCAGTCTTAAAAAACCGATCACAATCAAAATAACTAAAAAGAAATCGGTTGATGATTATTATTATAATTTATCATCGATTACACCCACAAACTTCTGCTCATACCGGTTTATAAAGCTAATAATAAAAGTGCTAAATTGTTTGTTCATTAGTGACGATTTGTTCTAACATTTTTATTTCGTAGGTAGAGGTGGCAATCGGGCGGAATAAAACTAAAATCAACTATTGAATTAACTAAAATTTTTACCGTCTCTTTCTGTAGTACTTTCCTGATAGAATGTGACATAAATGTTAAGTCGTGTTATTTGCAACGTCAAATTGTTCACCACCCATCATGTTCACAACGTACCTACAATTTCGTAGAATCTTTTAGTACGTTTATTTTCCAGTTTTGTTGACAACTAAGTTATTGGGTTTGTTTTTGATCGAACAATTCAGACGTGGCGGAACGATCTTTGTTCGACGCTCTGCCTACCTCATTAGGGATAATGGCCTGAATGTATATAATATGTATGTAACAATCCAAATTACTTAAGTGGAAAAAAAATGTATCAGGAAATCAAAACTACATGATACTACGTACGGGACAAAACCAGTTTTGTAGGAAACACTCAGAGGAATATGTGGCTAGACCGTACATTTATTTATGTATACTTGCATACCTAGAGCACAGAAGAAGAAAGAAACAGTAAACAGTCTGCATACAAATAATCGAAGGAAGCTGAGAATTGGGCTTCTATTGTCATGAGTTCGATTCCCATGGTGATTTCACTTAAGTAGATTAGGAATTATGCAGGCTGAATTTCTTTTCTCTATCTCTGTCAAATCCATATTCTTGTTAGCTGATTGTCTGACAAAAAATTAAAAATATAGTATTCAGTCCTGCCGTTGTCCTCCCCAATCTCTATTACGACTCGACGGTAGGCTCTACTTATTCTTTACAGAATGTTAAGTACCTGTATCCTTCCTAACTATCTCTTAATTCTACTCTGGCGCGACTACACTACACTACATATTTATGTAGAGTCTCAGATAAGTTACAACATCGTCGATGCAAGCGATTACAGTTGCGTGCGAATATTACGCACCATCAAGCATTTTTAGGGTTCCGTACCAAAAGGGTAAAAAACGGGACACTATTACTGAGACTTCTGTCTGTACGTCAGTCTGTCACTAGGCTGTATCTCATTCATGAACCGTGATAGCTAGAGACTGGCCAAGTGCGAGTTGGACAACAGATAGATGATGGTACGGAACCATTCGTGCGCGAGTCCGACTCGCACTTGACCGATTTTATAAATAGCATCATACGTAGTGCTGGCATCCGTGTTGCTGTGGAAAATATGTCGACGTAAGGCCCAAAAGTGAGGCCTACAGTCTCACAGATGTACATATACATACCCAGACATGGATCCAGTCCAGTGAGACAAGTTATTAGGACAAAAGATTATTTAAATAAATAAAGGTTTACCTACTTTATAAATTAAAATGATCCATTTAAAACGACTTTATGTCAGGAACTTAGTATCTTACAATTTCTGTAATAACTATATTAATATCTTTTAATTATTGCAGACTACATGATTATGATACTTTAAAAATATTATAGCACTCAAATACTTTCAATCTAAGGTTATTATAATCATAGAATGCAATCATATCTGTTTATAAATTGTTTTTAAAATGGGTCGTTAGATAGAACTAGTTTGATATCATGGTTCTACATCACAAAATATATAATTACCTAGTTGACATTCTCTTTTGCGATCCAGCACGAGTTTTGGAAATCAAGGCCATATGAATATTCCGCCTGCTTTCTTCTTTCTAGGTATATTTTTTAAAATACATTACAATTTTACGTATTTTTTGTACATTTTGTTTAGTACGCAAGTAAAGAAAATAAATATAGGATCAAGTAATTGGTAGGTAACAAAGGCCTCCTATAACCAGATTGAACGAGTATTACCAACGAGTGAGTAGGTATTATTTGCACCAAACTGCCATAGCATCATCACATCAAACCATTATCTGCTGGCCCACACATATTCCTTAGTACAATAGGTTCAGCTATCTATGGGCTTATACTATGGGGAACTTATATACATGAAAAAGTCTGATGGCAGATTATACTCCTTTCGTACGCCGAAAACCCGTTATGCCCCACCCACACACAACACAGATGAATAAACTACACTTTTGACCTCGCAATTCACTACAGAACCAATAGTGCCATGTACTAGGGCCGCATACCTCACTATGACATCACCGGTCTCCAAGGCTACGAGCACTGCAAAGCTCAGAGATTGTACCGAACGCAGAGGAGGGATTCTATTTAGTGGATGCAATTAATGACACTTGCATTCAGGTAGGAAATGAGGATTGTGTTACTTACGGAGAAGGCAAAATTTTGAGGGGAAAGCCTTTTTGTGAGCGGGTTACACTGAAACCTGTAAGTATATAGGTCCCTTCACTGGCTTTTAAAGTTAACTTTAAAGCGTTCTGCCATGATCGGCATAATATCATTGAATTACTAGCTAAATGCTTAAAATTTGTCCGATTTGGTGAATTTTTAGCCCGTACAGTATATGCTTTATGCCTATCCCGAAAGAGCTATAATTATCATGAAGCAGAGAAGACATGTGTACTTTTTCTTCAGTATGGGTAAGTAACAAAACTTTTTTTTTTACTTATTTGCTATCAGCTATTTAAGTTGCAAGCAAAAAGAACGGCAAAAAAACATCTCGCAAAATTTGCCGCGGTCAGGTGAAGAAGATACAGGTTTTCTATGACCTTTACTTTGCCTAAAGGTGAAAAAATATCGTGAAGTCGATAGAGCGAGCTCGCAATAATTGAATTTATATACAGGGTGTATCAGAAAGGGCGTACGCATCCTGAAGGATGTGAATCTACCCATGAAACTGAACAATTTTTCCCAAAGAACGTCGAAAAGTGTCGGATATAAAAAAAATTGCTTCCCATACTAATTTTAATGCTTTTTTTATAGAAGGTCAAATTTCTTTATAGTTTTGGACCTTCCGATAACTTCTTTAGAAATAGTTCCTCAGTTTCATAGTCAGAATCACGTTTTTTAGGGTGCATAATTCTTCTCTTTATTAATACCACCAGCTTCAACCCAGTAGAATTGAGCTCCAAGCTTAAGGAATGCAATTTTGATTGCAGTTGCAAATTGTACAATACCACCATTATGTAGGTACGTATAATTATAATTATTTATTTACTCAATGAGCTGTTGTTCAGATATCGGCTGGCGGTTCTAGTGAAGACTTTTTTTCAAATAAATCTATTCTACTCATAAATTGTATTTTTTTCAAGAGTGACTTGTTGAGGCATTATTATTATTATAATTCGCAGCCTGAGGTATCCCACTCTTGAGGCATTTTTTTTTCAGTCAGGGATGACAGTAACAGAGTCGACGATGGAGCGAGCTCGCCCAGAAAATGCCTGTTATGGCACTGGCACTCTCGCGCACCGACGGAACACAGCAAGCTGTTTGGCGCCTGACTCCGGTGGGAGGGTATTCGCTAGCCAGTCGACCCCTAGCGGAGCCTTGTTAGGATTTGTTAGGATCGTCCAGCTAAACTTTTTCACAGGCAAGCTTGGTGATGCCGTTACCCAATTCACATTTATTAAAGTCTATCATCATTAATCGTCTTTCTATAAGAAGCTAAAACGCCTTTAACTATTTGGCGTTTTACGCCTTGCCTACTCCTTAAGGGACTTACACGTGACTTTTTGTATATTTGAAATTTGACCTTCCAAACAAAGTCCCTACTGAAGGTTTAATTCTCACTACACAAACAACAACACCTAGTCACCTAGTAACATTAGATACGTGTGAATTGATCAATTATAGTTGTTATGCTACAATACTTCCATGTTGGACTGGAAAACATATTTCAGCTGCTTCTTTAACCAAGCATACTATAGAAACTAGGAAGACAAGACTAAGCCATTGACTCTTTGTCTACCCCATAAGCCGTAAGGGATGCACAAATAAGGTCTCCCTTCTAGACTTTTGTGTCAGACTAAACTCACATTATATACTATCACCTCTATAACCCTAATGGGGTAGTCAGAGCGTCAACGACCCAAACAAAGGTCATTCCGCCACGTCTGACAAGTTTTGAGGGTTGTATGAGATAAATCTGTATATTGATTGCTGTAGTGACAGGTTGTCAGCCCATCGCCTAAATGACAATATACGAATACCCTCGAATTCTTTAGCTGGTTTTTACAGCATGCCCGGGACAAAGAAAATATAATATTAGCTCCCGGGACGAGATGCAGCTGGCACATTCTAAACCTTTAATTTACTATTGCTCCCAGTTCAGCATGGATGCAAACAGCGTGTTCTCTATGTAGTTACACATGCTACTTTGCTAGACCATTCGCGTCAGCTGATTATGTCAACGATCTAACACGTGATACTAATGTACCTTAGTTGATGACTAAATGCATCAGTTACAGGAAAGAAATGTAAGTACCTAATTCTACTTTTTGGGTACTAACTAACCAAAGTTGTGATTAAGTTTAGTTCTCACTTTGAAAAGGAGGTGATTTTCGTGGTTAAAATAATCAACTTATTATTGAGTCAGTTTTATTGAATCCTACCTATTTGCATTTAGTTTAAAAGCTTACACTACAAAACAAGCTAGGTTAAAACTTAACTTATGCAAGTTACTAACAACTAAGTTTAAACTAGAACCAGGCATACTACAGGGCAATCTTCTTCAAGATATTTAAGAAATGGAAATTATATTTCACACTGAAGACTCAAAGGTGGAATTCGCAATGCACGGACTGTGTCATTTTAAGTAAAGTTTATTGCCTCAAACTATAGTCAAGCTTACAGCTTAAGTACCAGGACAGCATACTCGTATAAGTGGGTGAAGGAAAACCCGCCGACCAATGAGGAAACCGCATACTTACTTGTATAAACAGCCGGGCATGCGTAAGAGCACTTTTTATACCTACTACTACCTTTCCGCCGTGCGGTTTCACTTGTGCCGGCCTTTTCTTTTATATTTTAATTCCTCATTCTTTTGATATTGGAAAATTGAACCCTATAATAAATTAAGACTTAAATCTTATTTATGTTTTATTTTATTGTATATCGGGTCCAGGCCGTCCAACCACGGGTTGATTTAGATAGGCCAGACACAATCGTGGTCGCGAGCTGGCCTAATTTCAAATTTAAATACTTGTGTTATTTCAATCTGAAAATACAAAAAAAAACTTTTCAGGGTGGTAGAGTCAACAAGCACGTACATCCATACAAACTTTCACATTACTTTGTAGTATACCGTATTTGAGTTGGTACTTTATACCTGCGCAGGCGCTGACTCAGAATCGCTGACGAGAGGTGTATAATCTTTGTCACGTGCGCAAAATTGTACAACAAAATAATACATGTGTGGGATTGTTGAATGGTTTCACGTTACAAACATGAAGTCGCGGGTAGGTAAAGCGGCAATGGCCTGTTAAAGCGCTTTACCGGCGGATCTGTTTCGAAGCCAGCTTAATCATCATCTTCCTAGCGTTTTTCCCATATATTACGGGGTCGGCTTACTAATATAGGTGATTGAACGAGGGTACTGGTTTTTACACAGAGCTACTGCCATCTGACCTCCGCAATCCAGAAGGGAAACCAGACCCAAGTCTAGATTAGCTCGATTTCACACCCAACCTTTGAATTTCTTCGTAGGTAAGTGTGTGCAGGTTTCCTCACGATGTTTCCCTTCACCGTTCCCACTAAGCTAGACTTGACAGGGGATTTTCATTGTCTTTATCCAAGCTAGCTACGAAATCTGGCTACGTAATGGACCAAGCAAGCCAAGTCCTCGGTTTGATTACTTAGGACAATATAGTAGTTTCAAAAATCACGACTATCATGAATGAGAGAACAGAAAGGGATAGCAATAATTTTAGTCAAGATTTAGTTAAGTCGTGCTCTCAACGACGTAACTGAGATTGATCTAATTTCCGATCAAAACAAAAGGACCCCGTTCTTTAGAGAGAAGTCGGTCGGTCGGGAAACCATTTCAGAGGGAAACATGGTGGTTTGAAAACTCTACCAACCAGGGTTCATCGGGTAGTTAACTGACTACCAACTAATCATCTACTAAAATATCATATTTATTCGGTTACCAAGAAACGGGATAAAAATAACAAAAATACATAAATAACTGTAAAGTATAATTTGTGGTTTCATCAGATTCGTACCCATTAGTTGACCTTAAGTGCCCTAAGTACGTTCGATTTATGCAGTACCTAGCTAAATGTAAGAAGAAGGTACACAAAAGATAAAGATTCATATTAAAAAAAAAATGAGACACAATAAAATTTCTTGTGATGGTGCCGAAAAACCTATAGAGGTATCTTTTGTATTTTGCGTGAAAATTTGTTGTATTTTACATACAAAACTCTTGCTAAGTAGGTAATGTTTCAAAACCATTGCTTTACAGAAAATTCCCTATTCTTCTATGCATTTGTCACATCAGATCAGTAGTAGTGGTGTACACCAAGAGACGCCGTAAGTGGCACAATTACTACTGTCTCCGAAATGAGTTAAGTGTTGTTAATTTAATAGAGTAATTGCACGCAATTTGAACTGTGATCCTTGGGGGCCGTGTTAAAAATGGACCAAGTCTAACTTGCTTGTTTTCTATTGAAAATGTTTGATTATTTTGATATCTGATAATAGAAGAAGAAACTGTTATCCACTTATTGTGGTAAAATAAATATATTACAGGATAAAATTTATGTCTCGAAGATTTTATCTATTTCTAATAATAATAAAAAAACCGCCAAAGAACTTGGCCTTTTGTTGTCCTACTTACTTCAGATCACAAGGTTAGGGACCTTAAGTTTAATATCATGTGAATCAGCCATGATTGCAGATGAGTGCATCCTCACTTAATTGCAATTGCAGTTAAATATGCATCTTCCTTTGTGTGCTTATTGAATGCATTACTTGAATTGAACTTGGTTAAGTTTAAGTTAGATTGATCTTTCTGCTATTATTATAGTACATACTTAGGTACCCATGATTCGGCGTAAACCAGATTTAACTAAAATAAAACCATACCCGTCACTTTCCATCTTGAGCGAACACACATACACATATCCATAATGTAGCTAATAAGTTTTAGATTAAATATAGGTATTACCATACCAAGTACAAAAATAGAGAGCACAATTAATTTTAGGCAATTTTCACGCAAAATCGTTGTTTCGGTCTCATTTTGTTCATGTTTATAATATTTTCAAAACAAAACTACTTAATTAGAAACATAGATTATGTTCTTTATGATTACGTGTAAATAATTTGGTTATATGTTACCTACCTACTCTTTTATTAACGTTTACAATCTAAAAAAAAAGAGTCGTACATAATAAAATAACATAAGAATATTTTAGTTTCATTACTTTTATGTCAAATTATGTTCCCAGGCAGAAAAGTTGTTCAGTTTCATGGGCAGGGCAGATTCACACCATACTCTTAGTTACACGTTGTATTCTATTCTATCAGACGTGGCGGAACGACCTTTGTTTGGGTCGTTGATGCTCTGCCTACCCCATGGCGTGATAATATGTAGGTATGTATGTTGCATAAGGCGGGTTTTAAAAATATTACTAGTCGTACAAAATATAACGCTCTACAAAACCCAACTTAGTCGATGTGCAATATTTGTAGTCCTTTACTGTACGGACGTAACGCTTGCCTTTTCTTCAAGTTGGTATATCCAAGCGTAGTTAAGTTGGTAACCATGTTTACTAGTATGGTAGTGTTAACTCACACAACTTATGATTTGGTGGGAGTTGGTTAAGTAATTTCTAGTTTGTTACTTCTTGCTGCGAGTAGTTGAAAGTTTTTTTAAGGCCTACATATTTACTCGTAATTTAAGGCTTGAGAAAGCCAGTTTTGCTTGTGGTTTTCTTCTTGTATGATTTCCTTACAGCGGATTTTATATTGGGAATCGTGTATGGAGATTTCTAAGACTAGAAGAATGTTTAGGCGCTTTTACGGTGAAGGAAAACATAGTGAGGAAACCTGGCACATACAGCACAGCGCTTTTTTTTTCGTATTTTGATCTATGCTCCTTGGACAAAAGTTGATCAGTTTCATAGGCAGATTCATATTCTACAGGGCGCCCTAAAAAGGTATTATCCCTTGCTGTTACACGTTATATTAATACAAGTACCTAGACTAGACCTTAATCTGCGGAAACTTAGCACACACCCACTTTGGCGCCAAAATCGGATATCGACGCAACACAGCAAGTAGGTACCTACCTGTTCGCATTCCAACCTAGTTCTGAGTAGATATCTGTGAAAAGTGAAACTGGTTATGTTAGAGTTGGACTGGCACTGCTAGGGTTCCGAACAAGTTGTAAGTGAGAGATTTGCAAAGCAGAATTTGGGGACGTGTATAAAAACGTTATACCGGGTGTAAGGGACAGCATCCCGCAAACGGATAGGGGTTGCTCATTCAACGAAACTGAACAACTATCACCAGGTTTTTTTTTCCAGGAAATGAAAATCTTCATCTTTTTGTTATTTTTATGGTATTTTTAACTATATTCAGTGTTCAGTAACCGAGGAACCCTAAAACTTCTTAAACCCGCGAATACACACAACTTGCTCAATCCAGAGTCCACGTGCATTTCGTAACAGAAGTAGGTACTCGATTCTGACTCGCGAGGAATCGAACCTTGACCCGAGCTTTACTTGGAACTTGGAAGCACGACGTAAACATATTGGAATATTTTGCTGTTGTTTTTATAAATATCTTGAATAATAAATTGAATTCATGGTTATTTCGGAGCCATTTCCCAAATAAACGAAAGTTTTCGAACAATAAAAATTGCACAACCTACTTATAAATATTATGTAGTAATTTTATACGTCCTACATAATGTCAGACTTTCATCACTTACGGGGTAGGTAGTAGGTAAAAGGCGTTTCCGCCACATCTGACAAATATTGAAAAACAATTTTAGATAGAAACCCACGTTTCTCTACTATACTGCATTCCTGGAAAGAGAAACAGCTGCCACATTCTATGTTTTTCCATCGCTCCCAGTCTAGCCTGGAAGTTAGTTAAATTATTCTTTAGTAGCTTTACAAGAACTGGTTTACGTTTGACCTCTTTTACTTCCTTCGACGCAAAAGCTCTCATACCAAGCTTTGCAATGCAAAAGCTTTAGAATAGAACCTGCATACCAAGGCCACTAGTACCTGGCATTTTAACTACTGAGCTATAAGTAGTAATATGTGAGACTGATGTGATTGGTAGACGTATAGGTAAGCTTTATATTTGATTAAAATATTGCTCAAGGCGAGGTAAAAACGACAATGAGGCGTTCTACGCTCTGTCTACCCCGTATGACACAAAGGCGTAACTTTATGTCATTTTAATAATTTTACGCTTCCAAAAGAATTAAAAAACTGTAAACTAAAGGGTAGGTATTAAATATTTGTTTTTGATTTTATGCACTAAATAACCTTGGTTTATCAAATTATTTATTAATAAATTAAATTATTTATTTATTGATTTAACCTTGGTTTACTTTTCGTTTTACTCATTTGAGTTTAAAGTGTCTGGCAATTTCTTTTGACCTTCATTTTTAGCGTCGCCGTATAAAAAATATACGATATATTTTTATAGATCCGATTTTACAACAGATTTTAAACATGACATAATACAGGGTGTTAAATGACGATGTCCCGGAAACTGAAAAACGTTCATGAAGAAAATCTTTCTAATATGAGGATCGAAGATATTAAGGCCCGTATTTATAATCAGCTCTCAAGAGTGACAGCGAGTTTGAGTTCGTATCAGAAAAGTCATTCCAGTACAAAATTACCTGTCAAATCCGCACTCAATATTGCTCTCAATCTTGAGATCGCTTTATAAATACGAGCCTAAGAAAAACGGACACTACCAAATCGGACCTTATAAAAAAAGAATAAGTAGGTATCTCATTACCCAGATTTAACTATAGGATGATGTTGTTCTCATCCGGCACTACACGTCCTATTGACAATTGCATTCTTTTTTTATATCTTTGACCACATGCCTTAAAAAAGAGAATTATCCACTTGGTTATGCTCCATCACATTCACATTTCAAGATGATCGTAATTGTCTTTTAAAAAGCTTAAGATCCGTATAGACGGACGGCAAATAAAATTATTGAATTGAAAATAAATTTTGAATTTGAATTTGAAAAAATATTTTAAGTATCAATCAGTAAGGGCGTTCGTGCATTCATCCATATAAGATTCGTATCCAAGTCGTATCCGAATAATTGGCCTTCCTAGTATACTGACGACTTGTGCACCGATCCATATCCGTTTCATTATAGATTTAATAATTAATCTAATTAGATTCATATCCAATTCGTATTCGAAGAAAATCCTATATTAATACGGATGAGTGGGAGTGCACAAACGCCCTAACTTTGAAATATAAGTTTTATTTTATTACACAATGAATTTTCGCAGTTTGCAGTTGTAATGCAGTTCCCTTGCAGTCCGTTTACACAGACCTTGAGGTACTCAAAAGCCTTGGCTGCAGTGTCGCAACGTCTGTGCGAGAGGCATAAGGCCTTGGACTCCTTTAGAAGCTGGTTTTGGACCAGGTGTCGGTGCTGTGCGAAATGTTAATGCAGCTTTTTGGCTGGATGAAGATAGGTAATGGAATGATCACAGAATACAGTGAGACCTTTCATTCATCCAAGAAATTTAAGGGCTAGTTTAGACCATGAAACTGAACAACTTTCTCTCTGAAACGTATGTTGAAAAAATCATTTCCATACAAATAGCGGTAGCAGCAGCGGCTCGAGTCATTTTATATGGAAGAGATGGATTTTTTTTCAATTTTCGTGCTATACGGAAAGTTGTTCAGTTTCATGGATCACACCTTAAACTTTTAGTCAGTTTGTTTTTTATACTTCCTGTTTTGTGTATCTTCCATGCTAGACTGGAAATGAAATAAAAATATAGAATATGTCCAGCTGCATCTCCTCCAGGGCTGCTGTAAAAACCAGCTAACTAAGGGATTCAAGGGTGACAGTGTCATCATCATCATCATTATCAGCCCACATCCACCAACTGCTGGATATAGGTCTCTTCTCTATTACGCCAATCCTCACGGTCCTGTGCCAATCTCATCTATGTCATCGGACCATCGGGATGGTGGTCTGCCCACTGGCCTTGTCACTCCAATTGGCCACCAGTACTCATTGTAATTTAGGCGATGGACTGACATGACAACCCATCACTATAGCTAATATCTGAAATGATCCTCAAACCTTGTCAGACGTGGCGAAACAACCTTTGTTTGGGTCGTTGAAACTCAGCCTACCCCATTAGAGATAAAGGCGCGATTGTCTATATTTATGTATTTATCTAGTTTTTAAATTGCAAGTAATACTCGAGTTATGCGTGTACTTGTCAGCTATTGTTGTTACATGTCACTGCGCACGTTTTTATTACGGCTAGTTACGTGATTAAACGTAATATTAATCATATTGTTTATTGTCTCAGTTTCCCTCAACCTGCGGGTTAGCTAAATGGTTAGGAATTTATTTGATTCGGTTATAAAAAAAAGGTTAAATTTATTAAAGAGTTTCGTTTCTTCTAAACGCTTCTCGAAACAAGTCAGTAGATAGTATGGCCGTTGACATACTGCCTACCCAGTAAGAGATACCAGCAGAGACTTGACTGTGTGTGTATGTGTGTTGAATATGAAACATGATGATTAACGGACCCAAGTTTGCAAGGAAGCAAGTCTGTAGTTTACAAGGCGATAACGATGATGCCTCAGAATGTGCCCAAGATATCCCATCTTCGTTCTTATAACTGTTTTCAAGAGTTACCGGGATTTTCTCACGTGACAGAGAACTTCTGTAACCCTCGAATCCCTTTGCTGACTTATACAGCATACCCTGCTGGCACATTCTATGTTTTTCTATCGCTCCCAGTTCAGCGTGGAAGAATAGAGATGAATATAATATTAAGTAATTTAATTTAAATGTTTGTTTGTGTCGTGGCAGTTTCGCTCAAGAGTTGTTAAACTAGTTTAAGGCTCGTATTTATAGGTATAAAGCAATCTCAAGATTGAGAGCAATATTAAGTATGGATTTGACTGACCGTTTTATTTTATTTTATTATTTTATTTTACTTTCTTAGGGAAGCTAACAGCTACAACAACTTAGTATCAAAGTAACAAAAATTTGTACTGAAATGAAATTTCTGATACGAACTCAAACTCGCTGTCACTCTTGAGAGCTCATTATAAATACGGGCCTTAGTAATGTTGTTGTTGGTGCTAGGTGGCTAGTTTCACAAAAAAATGTGTCATCATTTTTCTTAGAAGTGAAATTAAAATGTATCAGAGATATTCTTGTAGGTAACAGATAGTAGATTTTAAACTAATAGTTACAATATGATTTCTTCGTTTGCCTTCAAATCATATTTTCTACTAATAATGTTATACAACTTTCCCAAATCACTAAAAAATTAATCCGAATAAAACTTTTGCATTCTCAATCGCACGTAAAAACGGTCATGGAAGAGAACGATCTCACACCAGCAACATCGGATGCCGAAGACCGGGCAAAGTGGAGTAGAAAAAGCCGGAAAGCGGACCCCAGCATCAGGCGAAAACGATAGGCAGAAAGAGAAGAGTACTATCTACATTTTAGACTCGATGCCAAAAAGATGTCCCTGCTCATTCATATTATGCTCCAGTCAAAGGCACTACTACTTTAGCTTAGGCTACTTCTACCTATCTTATCATCAGCTTATTTATGGCCAAACCTGTAATTGGGCACGGTCTCTGAAAACGCCCTATAATAGTGTATTATAAATTCTACAAGCCCCAAACCCTCCACAGTATCTATCGAAAAACTCCCATTTCCATCCCGTTTTTCCCAGCATTTTTCCGTTCCGTTTTTTCGCAGTGAATTTATCCGTACAGTCAGCAAACAAACGGCGGTGCGGGTGACAGCCGTCAATGAGCTGTCTCCGGTAACGAGGAGCGATAAATGTTGAATGCAATTTGTTTTTCGCACCCTACATCGGTTCGTACGCATCGAAATTGTGTGTTTTTATTGCGTGATACAGAATTATACTTACGTTTATTAATCACGCTTTCACATAAGGGTAGGCAGTATGCTATCGATTCGTCTACTTCTTTATCGAGTCGATGACAAGCCTTACTACACCTTATCTTTGTTTTTCTTTAAATTTCCCTAGCCCAGTAGTCCGCAACCCTGACTGCGTTGTCCATTCGTGGTAAATAAAATTGTTGCCGACCGTTTCTGTTCTCTCAGGCCAGGCCAGATTAGGTGACTATTTCAGTCAAAATTTTTGTGATTTTGTGCGCTTACCTAGTGTCCGATTCAGTAATTTTTGCCATCGTATCACCTAAATTACTTTGCATCAAAGCCGGATCCAAATCCCTCTTTGATTTTTCAATAGACCCGAAAAGAGAAAGAACTTATTTCTATGCTTTTATGGATCCTATTTTCACCGTTTTATTTCCAGTCCAGCGTGTTTACGAAAATACTACGTGAATAAATCCGAAGAAGTATAGTTTATTTATATGAACCACTTAAGGCCAACATCACAAAGTTTAAATATCTTCCGATCGTTAAAACTAATATTTTTCAGCGAGTTAACCTCGAATATGAAACACTTCGTGTATTTTACATGCTCTTTAACCTTGTATTGACCAAGTTAACTAATACACAGGCTGACTTAACTTAAACAAGCTTTTTGCGTTTCACCCACGGTTTAACTTAGTTTTTCCGTGGGAAGCAGATATTTTCCTTTGGTAAAAAATAGCCCATGTTACTCAAGGAACGTAGATTTCTAATAGCGAATGAATTTTTGAGTTTATTCGTAACAAAAATACAATAAATATTTTTTAGATTATTTTCTTTAATATACCTATACAAATATATTTATTATAATATTCATAGTAAACTCTGAAACAAGGGTTCATCGGGTTGATCGACTTGAAACCCACACGACAGAAGAAGAAGTAAAATAAAGCAATTAAATACAACACAACCTTATTTTGTCTCTACACGATATATCTATATCTAGAGCTATAATTATGTTACATAACGACTGTACGTATGTTAGTCTGTCACAGTTCCTACTACAACATAATAGGTAGCCAAGGGCAGTGCCCCGAAGAATATTAATATTTTGTTAAATAGTGTTGTACCTTCCTGTAAAATTTTATTTACATATTTGCAAACATAAAAATTTACTGTAACAATAATAAAAAAATATTATACCTACTTTAACTTTAGATCCCGTTGTTAGTAGCCGGTCCAAACGTGAATTGAATATCCAATACGAGCAGGGACAAGATTACAACCAGAATCCCTCAAACTACGCAAGATTCCTATCAACAGCGAAACACTGATAAAAATAAAGAGTCTTAAGGATAGCTTCTCACAAACTGATTGCACTGGGTTGCTCAGTTTAAGAAACCGAATATTTCACACAATAATCTTCTGATTTTCTTTCGGGGCATACTGTAAAGGTTTGTAGAGGGATTTCAGGGCTGTAAACAGCTCTTTCCCCGTAAAGGATGCATGCGTCGTTACTATAAGTACCTACGTATTTAAAAGTAGCAGTGAGTAATAAACAAGTAGCTGTTAATACCTGTTACTGTAAGCAACGTCCAACACTATGATCTCTACTCTACACCACTTAGTACTAGTACAAAGTCGCAGAACAAAACCGCACTTGTCACTGAAACTGTACGTCCTAAGTGTGGGAACTCTGCGGCTTGAAGGTTTTCTTAACCTAGTGCCACTTGGAACAGTATAAAGATTTGAACAGTATCCAGTAGCTTCTATATTTTTGACTACGATTGAAAGCTTGAGTACAATACAAAATCCAAAAAAGAACATATTTAGCTTGAAACAGATACAAAAATAGAGTTGTGGCTGAAGTGTTGCCTGCGAGGCTCCGCTCTACCGTTTAATTACAAGCATAGTAACCTAGACTATGTTAATGGTGTGTGTGTGTGTGTGTATAATATTATGGTCTTTAACTTACATAAACTAGAACGATCTGGATTTCTTCGGATTTGGAAACAGAAAAGGATTGTCCAGCCTGCGAAACTGAACTGAACAACTTAAGAAATTCGTTCAGGAAATGAAAAAGTATTGACTTCATTTCAATCAGACGAAGAATGTATTTGTAATAAATAATAAACTATCCGTTTTTGCTAATCCGTACTGGGCTCACGTGGTCGACTAAGGGTCTATCGCCTTCCAGGGTAAGCTCATGCTCCGTTTTCATGCCATGCTCATGATGTTTATGAGCTGATGATGATGGATGATGATTTTTACTCTCTGCACAGTACAAATCTTTTTACTTTTCTTTGAGATGCAAATGTCCAGAGCGCTTCCTCGACTCTGTTACAATAACACTGACCTCTCTCTTAATACTCAAAAACTGTTGTTATTACACATTTATTGTTATTCTAATTTATCGCACGTGACTGCAATGTGTTGAGAAGCGCTCGCGGTCAAATGGTTAGTGCCACCACCGTGTCCAGGCCATGGATGGGTGACCGGTAATGGTATACAACTCAAGCGTTCCCGTGCTTTGGAAGCGTTAATCTGTTGATTTCGGTTTATATCGTTAATTAGTCGTTAAACTATGTCGGAGGCCATTGCTAAGCAGTGGCGGCTTAAAAACTCTTACAGCTGGGTTGGCCACTTACCTAGCAAAAGCCTAATTAAGGTTTGGGTTTGTTTTCCTTCTAGGTTGCTAGAGATCAGATGGCAGTAAAACCAGTATTCATTCTCTAGATCAGGTAGCCAACCCCGTGAAATACGGGATAGGGTGATGATGATGGATGATTGTATGGTAATGATTGTAATGTTTTGAGAATTACAGCGCCTGCGCACTTACCCGTACCAGATCGTATCCGTATCCAATCCGAGCTTGTGCACCCTATACGTTTCATATTATGAATATGTTTTGTTTTGGCTATGTATTGGATACGAATTGGATACGGATAAGTGCACAAACGTCCTTAGCCTTTGAGTTAAAAGACGAACAAAAATTTTTTAACATTACATTTAATCGGGTCGATGGGAACCAAAACTACACGAAGAGAAGAAGTAAGTAGATAAATCTTACTTACACTTGAAATAAATGAATCCTACACTCAAAGTATTTCAAACTTTTTTTCACCCTTTTCCCTAAATTCCCCCGATTCCCCTCTTTTAACGGGTGACACTCAGATCGTGCGTTAGGCAGCTGTCATTCGGTTGTCAAGTTCTAAAGAGAGAAATGACGTTCGGCAATCTCGGCTAAATCTGTGACAAAATAGCCTCAATTTGTATGAAAACGGCCGCGTCATTTGATCCTCTTTTACCTCGCGTTGTCGGGTTAAATTATTAATTTTATTTAACAAATTTAAAAATACAGAGCTAACTAAAACGAACGATCCCATAAAAGTGTTCGGTACTCTGTCCCTTACACCCTGTATGCCAAGTTAATTGCCGGTTTCATCACAAAATGACCTAGGTGATCCACAAACCATGTTGGAGGCCTAATAGCTGTGCTATTAGGCGGTTTAAAAACTCTGACATCAGGGTTCATCGGATCAACCGATTGAAGAAGAATTGCCTGGAACTATAATATTAGTAATTCCGAAGCCGAAAAGTCTGGTTTCATCACTTGACCTAGGTGATATATTATTCAGACGAACAAAAGTACCTGATTAACATTCAATGACGAGCTCTGAATGTCGTTTTCTCTTATATTTGCATTCTACATGAGTTGGAATGGCAAATGAGTGGGAAGATAATATTTTGAAGGCGTAATTCTGGACAGCAGTAAATACAATTGCGTCCTGTTACTGAAATAAGTAAAGTGATTTAGAAGAAATTTGATATTCACAGAGACAGAAATAATAGTTTCTATATTTTTTCTAAAAGTGTTCGTAAGAATCTATTTGGAAATAAATGATTTGACTTTGACTTTGACTTTATAAATTTAAAATAAATTGAAAATGGAGGAATATAAATATCAATAACTACTTGATTAATGCTACCTAAAGTATGGTTCAATTTACATCGGGAAGCGATGATATGCGACGCGGCGCCATAGGCGGCGCGCACTTTTCAAGAGCTTGATACAAAATAGAACTTTATATTTACTCTGCAAAAAAATAGACATTGGAATGTTAAAAATTCTGCTCAGCGCCACTCTTCGTGGTACAAATGACATGCATCTTTAAGCAGCTTCACGCCGTTTCGTGTCGCGTCGTATTGCGTCGCTTCCCTATGTGAACTGAACCTGAACTGAATCCTTCGCTTAGTCAAGAATTTCTAAAAAAATTTGTGGTTTTTAAAAGCTCACTTTTCTCGAAACATCGTCTACATACAAGTGCAAAAATTGTTTGTCAACTAACAAACACAACACATCGCATGTCTATCAGAGAGTTTTTGCTCGTCACCTACAAACGAATATGTCCGACGGTGTTTGGTCGGCTATTTTGGATTTTTGTTGTTTTTATTGCCAGCTTGATAGTTTTATTGGGATTTGTGTGTTAGCAGAACTGATTGTTCGTTTTGTTAGATAATCAATCCCTGCCTGGGGATCTACATATTTCTGGAACGTTATAACCTGGGCTGGGCCTTATTAAGGCATGAGTGATGGGCATTATATAGTCAAACATGCTCCATCATTTTCTGCATCATCAAATTCCATAAAATAAGATGGCAGACAAATAGTTTGCGTATTACTACTTTAGAAAAACATAGTTTGACTTCTTTATCTCACGAGAGAAAGAGGTTGTTTATCAATGTGCTGAGTGCTCTAACAGATATGTGCTCTACTTATAAAATTATTAAATAAACTTTCTTGGTTATTTTTTCCTGAAATATGAAAAAGAACTTGGACCTCTTGGCTAGATTTGCAGACTCTTTTGTAAGGAAGAGGGCCAAATTATTTTTCAGCTTGGTTAGTTTGTAATAGCGGGTCAGTTTAGAGGTACCTACAAGATGTAGGTACCTTTTTGTATTTTTAGTTTATTTTTTCAATATATGGGTGGAATTTTCAGACCACTTCTCCATGAAAAGTGCTCTAAATTCTGAATAACTTAAAGGAAACACATTGTAGAGCTCATGGATACAGCCCGATATTCAGTTGTATTCGTATTTGCATTTCTATTGATGTTCGTACCAATTTGATTTTATTTAGACCCATCCAGGACCTGGATTGCTTAACTTTAGTAATTTGTAAGAATCAACTATTATCGTTAGACAATTTTATGGAATGAAAAAGGGTCACTCAATCGGTCGTGGTCGCTATCACGGAATATTACTATTAACCACTTAGAACGTGACTTTAGCCAATCATTAATAATAATGAGTCACTCTGGTTGCAAGACAGGTTTATTTGTTAGTCACGTCTGTATCCCTGCGGGGTAGACAGAGCATCAACGATATAGAAGAAGGGCGTTCTTGAATATAAATGGTGTAAGGGAAAGCTTCCCGCTAACTAAATAGTGGTTGCTCAGTCAATGAAACTGATCAACTTTTACAAACAATTTCTCTCAAGAAATAAAAAAAATTTTGAGGTTATGTGTGAAGTCGACCATTCCGTACTGATTTTGTATCATATCTCACTAGCTAGAGCAAACGAAACTTCGAAAAAATCCAAACTATCTATATGCAAGCCCTTAGTCCTACTTTCGATAGACATACCTATCTGATTTTCGACGAAACGTTTCGCAATCGAAATACTTACCATGAATAGTGTGTTCCTCAAAAGAATGGTGTCGATTCAGTTGTAGAAACAACTTAACTTATAAGTCCGGAATCTTTCTAAATTGTATATCTTTCTAAACAGAAACGCAAAAGCTGATTTTTATCCGGTCAAAGTGACTTGTCTCATGTCATGACGTGTAGTGCTTAAAATTTGAAATAATCATCTAAAAAATGATTTTTTGGCAATAACGTCACTTTGACAGGTTAAGTTTTGTTCCTTTTGTTCTGGTCTTATTTAGATAGATCGCGTTTTTGCCGAATCGGGGACAGTGTATTCCTCAAGACAATGTAATTGTGCAAGATATGTTGTCTATTCGTCCTCCATGATGAATAGACAAGGCTTTTTTGTACTTTGAACCATGTATACGTACCTTATCATAACCTAATATAAATATCTCTTTATGTTGTTGCATTAAGGCTGATATTTATTTGAAAGGTGCTAAAGGTATGTTGTGCAGTTTTTACATTGTACTGCATTTTCCTTTGTCCTTTGTAGGTTTTTTGGGTTGTTTTTATGGACAATGCGGTTTAGATTCGACCTTAACGGATTTTTAAGGTTATATCGGATAATATTAATAAATCGGGAAGTCTAAGATAAAAAAATGTATGAAGTTATGTAGCAGACGATGTAGATCTTTTATCAGCCTACTTATGTAGTGGAAGCAAGTGGTAAATTCTATATTTTTATCGCTTTCAGTGCAGCATGAGATACAGAAAACAAACTAGTCTAATTTGTATGCCTACCGAGAAGTTTTAGGGTTGTTTACTGAGATGAGGGCAAATCAGTTTACACCCGTATTTGGACTAGTGATAAGGGTTTTTCCGAATAATTTACTAGAGTAAACAGTTTCTAGGCATATCTTTGTTTGGCTGGTATTGGCTTATCAATACAAATTATCTGTTTGAAGTAGCAATTTTATAAATATTATTTATGTGGTTAACACCCCTAAAGTGCGCAACATATCAACGTTTTTTTTTTGTAATTCAGTGTGTATGCTTAAAATATAACTACGATATATTTTTTGCCATAATATTTGAAGTACAAATACAAGTTTCTATCAACTCTAGTGTTGAATCTAGTTGAAAGTGTCAGCAACAAATATTTATCTAACGTAAATATCTTTCTCAAATCGAATCAATAAGAACCAGCAAAGTCACTGATCTCACACATTTCGTATATTGCCTCCTCTTTATAAATGACATCCATTTTCTTTAAGATCCGCCAATTTGTATAAGCGACCAGTAAAATAATTTAGTTTTCATTGCTGCGTAGTTTTAATGACTTTCAAAAGGTAAGTAGGTATTTTATTTACTGACATCGTCTTAGGTGCTATTTTTCTTCTTAAAACGTTCGCCTACTTAGTAATTAATTATACCTTCAAAAAAATTTAATCACTAACCTATAAATTACTTTTCAAAGGAAAAACTTGTAATGGATCTTGAAATAAACCAAAAACCACACATTCGCCGCGTCGAACCTAATTTCGTCCAACACCATTTTCTTTTATAGCCGCCATTTTGTGCGTCATCCCGCTTTTGGCGAGAGCGCCATGACAGTTGATTTTTTGCTGTTTATTTTCATGTGTTGGGTCTCTTGACCTTCTCTGTTTGATGGTAATCTAGTTAGACCCTTTTAAGGTCCCCTTTTTACGAGAAAAAGCCGTCGAAAAACAATGATGGAGTTTTTCATTTCTATTGTTTTAATTTTCTCACGATGTGATTCGAATGGTATTTCCATGCGTTTTGGTTTTTTAACTTGTTATTAAGGATTTATAAAAGTGCATTTTGATGCAAATTATTATGGTCTCAAAGTCTTTTATAATATTTATTATTATACAGGTGAAGATTGGATTGTATACTAAGCCCAGTATTTATAATCAGCTCTCAAGAGTGACAGCGAGTTTGAGTTCGTATCAGAAATGTCATTTTAGTACAAAACGACCTGCCAAATCCATACATAATATTGCTCTCAATCTTGAGATCGCTTTATAAATACGAGCCTAAAAAACAACATCGCAAGTGCTTTGCTCTTGTGAGCTTAGCTTGTTTGGATCGGAACCGAATCCACTTACTTTACCAATCTTCGTAGAGTGGTGCGGACACTTCCGCATCTAAAGAGTCGAAATTTATACGAAACAGTGGTCAAAAAACGACGAACCGATGCGTTTTGTGTTCTTCGACATTCAACAGAAAGGCCATAGAGCCTTTCGCGCAAGTAAAAACATTCACAATAAAATTCAAAATCTATTTGTACCTAATATTTACGTTATTTCCCTAACATTCTCCATAAAACTGACCTTGTTTTACATGTTGGCGTTTCCCTGTACAGCCCTGGACATTATTCAACTAGATATAGCTTATCTGCCAGCGCGAACATCTCTCGTAGGACGTAGTTATAAATCATTTTAAATTCTTCCATCTTCTGGACTGTGAACAATATAGAAGTAATATTTTTTTTTTCAAGCATTTTGTAAAAGTCTATGGGATCTTACAACTTGTGACTACAATAATATATATTATCACGCTTAGACGTAGCGACAGCGGGTTTTTAGTAAGCCGGCGTCGCTCTGCCTACCCCGTAAGGAATAAAGGCGTGATTGTGTGTATGTAGGTTCAACGACCGCATTAAATCTAAATGACATCAAATCTCTCACGACGACGTCACATCACTCGACTTTGTCATTTGGAGCGTTCATTTATATAACGGTAGATACTTACTTCAAAGCCTTCAAAACACCTTCAAAGCCTCTTTATAGCAGCTAAATGATTTCTTACTTTTGGTTGAAAATAAGACTTAAAATATTTTTGGATGTAAGTAATATTGAAATAACACTTATTATTTTTTTGCATTTTATGAAAAATACTTAGTAGTAGTACTATACGTTTATTTGGAGAGGTTGTAAGACCTAAAAAAATATGACAAAAAATTTAAGTCATTGTCATCAATTTCCGTTATAACAAGGTAAAGATACCACAAAAAACTAGTTCATACAATTTAACTTCACACGAATATTAAACCTTTGTATTTTAACTACCGCATTTCATACAAAACGTTGACAATTTTAGTACGAAAATTCTCACATCATACAATTTTGGTCTTCAAGTCGTTTGCTTATTGTATGAGTCATGGATGGAATAGGATAAAACATTTCAATATCATGTCATGTGTGTGACGACCCGACCGGACAAACTGACTTTGTCATACAACTTGTATATTGTGAATTGCAGTTACATTAAAAGGGCCCCTGATAATTCGAGTGGCCCTTTTACTCTTCAACCGTGACATCTATAATAGATACGCACTGCGTTATACCTACCTACTAATACAATGAAGGTATGTGCACAAAGCCCTACTTACATTGGTACACCGTAAAATACGTATGGTCGCTTTTTAACAAAAATCATTCGTTTCAATCTGCTACAATCTAAAATTATTATTGTCCATTTCTGTTTTCTCATGATAGAAAAGGACAGTCATGGACCAAGTCAAGTCGTGTCATTTGCAACGACGAATTGCTACCAATATGTCAAGTCAATTTTTTGGTACTTTTCACTGGTTTTTGAAATGAAAGCCAACTCAATCACAACATAGGTAATTTATATATTTCTAGGCGATTTTTATCCCGTTATTACGGCAATTACATAATCATATTTTCAACTACCTACCTTTCTTATTGTAAATCAGGCCACCCACAGATAAAATAATAGGTCGGGCGTAATTTTAAAAAGTATTTAACAACAAAAACAATAAAAAAAGTTTAACGTAAAACCCTTTCCTTTTTGCAATACCTACGCTTGTTAAAAATAAAACTATGAATGGTTTCACGTAAAAACTGTAGCACCGAAATATCTCCCAAAATCCGATACAATTCCGTACAAATTTCCATCAGCTTTTTATATGTTAATTCCCGTGTAGGTACTGTCCGTTGTTTCTCCAAATTTTTACTGACCCAGATTCCCGGTTTTTCCAGAGTCTAGTTGGGCAACTGCAGAAATCTGCGCAAATGCGGGAAACAAAAAGGCTGAAAAGAACTGATAATACCTTATTCAAATAGGTCAGTTGACGCTATTAAGCGACGCGGCGCGAAGTTGCTTGAAGATGGATTCATTTTGAGGGACTTTGTATTGGTTCTAAGAATTATTGTAAACATTATAATAAATAAACAATAATAAAAATAAAATAATGTACCAAGATCACCGCGGATTTCTTGGAGTTCTTGCATGAAATTGTATGACCTTGCCATACAAAATGTGTCCGCGGATAAGAAAGACATTATTATTTTATATTATGGGCGAGGCAATTTTCATATTTCGACCTATTTTTCTTGGGCAAAGTGGTTTCATGGATAGAATAGATTTTGCACTCTGGTCAAGCTTTTTTGATACCAAATCTTAAACTACGCTTCTCTCGTCGCGTCGCTTTCCGGTGTGAATTGAATCATAGTGAGAGAGTTTCCAACACAGATGGCGCCACTGCCGAGTTCGTCGTACGCTCAGTCGTACGTGTACGCTGCAGGACAAAATAAAATAGTGCGCAGAATAAGTAATTTGATTCTGTAGGCTTCGTTTACTATTTTATGCAGTTTGTGAGATTTTCAAAGTGAAATATAAACTGAAGGAACTGATGTATGTCAAGAAGAATAGGATAACGTTTTTTCAAAGATGGAAAACCTAGTTTGCTTTAATCATCCCTTAAACCTAGAGACAATAATAAACTAGGTGGGATATCTCAAATGTCAGCAGGTTGACGTCCTCGATCCCAGTTGCTGTGTTCGGTTTCGGTAGAGGTCATCACACAAATCATGTCAGAGGCCTAAAAACAATGAAAATCAGGGTCATAGGGTAGATCAGTCGTTAACTGTAAAATTCACTTGAAAGGAAAAGAACTATAAAATTCGTTGTTAAAATCCTTCTGAACATGAAAAAGCAGGCAATTTTTATGATACTATGTGAAAAAAAATCAGCAAAAGTAAGTCATCCACGTATGGAAATAGCCAGGTGAAGTTACTGCACGCTCTACAGCATTCAGTTTGCAGCTGTCGCGGACATAACCTGCAGTGGACGGGACTGCACGCATGGATGACAAAGGCTTGGGTTGGGTTGAATTTCATTTTCGTGTCACCGATCTACAAATACCGGGATAATTTTTAGTTTTGGATTTTGAGATGCGACCAATTCCTTCTGGTACGACTCCGTGAACGTCAGCTTTATAAAATAGAAAAAAGTTCATATTCTCTCAAATTTTGATTTTTTGTGAAATTATCAGTTTTTAAACAACCAATAAGTCCTCTGACGTGACGAGTTAATTTATCTGATTATCTATCACGAAATATAAAATATATATATATTGGCGGGGACATTAAGAGGTTTCAGGTGGCTGTCTTTGATAGTGGCTGAGGCAAATCAAGAGGTTTAAAAACTCTCACATCCAGGTCGGGTTGTTCGTCGACTTTAAAACCTCTCGATAAAAAAGAACCTCATCTCTATTTATTGTGTCACACGTCCCCAAAACGTTGGATATCGTCCAGCAGACGGAGCTCTGAATACGGCCTTATTTTGCGTTTGTCGTAGGATGATTTGATAATCGATTTTTTGCAAAAACCCTAAACACGGATAATTAGACAGTGGTGAAAACATTTCTCAATTTTACTGGAAAGAGATACCTAGGTTTTTAGCAAAATATATGAGTGTTAGTCTAAGTAACATTGAATACTTATTTTTGCTTACTGACTTAATCTTAGGGTCGTATTTCTAAAGCGATCTCAAGATTGAGAGCAATATTAAGTAAGGATTTGACAGGCCGTTTTGTACTGAAATGACATTTCTGATACAAACTCAAACTCGCTGTCACTCTTGAGAGCTGATTATAAATACGGGCCTTAATATGATTGGTTAAAACTTAATTGATTTGAGTAATGTGTGTGAATGATTGACATTTAAAATGACCGGGTGACCCGACCGGCCAATCAGAGTTCGTCATCCATTGTCTAATAATGTGTTTTTCCTTTCGCAATATACTTACCTATATCTAGGGTTTTCAGGAAAATCCAATTTATCAAATCATCCTACGTACGACACGTGCATTTGGCGTGAACACTGTGAACTCGCTTATTTTGCGTGAATTTGGCGTAAACAAACGAAAAGTTTTGTGACAGCGCGTATCGATTCGAAAAACTTACAACGTTTGTTGTTTCGCATATTTTAGACTTACAACGTTCTACTTCGATGAGTATTTTGGCAACGATGTAAGTCGACATCTAAGAAAGTAAAGTTCGAATTCGAACTTACTAACTCGAAAACTGAAAAAAAAACTATAGGTACTGACAATTTACATCGGAAAGCGATGCGATGCGCCGCGACGCACACTTTTTGAGAGCATTAGGTATTAGGTACATATCGCAATTTCGCATCGCCGCGCGGTGCAACTCTCAATTCCTATAACAACGACATACATCTTCATGCAGCTTCGCGTCGCTTCACGTCGCGTCGCATCTATCCTGGTGTAAATTGACGTCTTTATTTTATACGTCTTTCCATTCCATACAAGGTTATTGGACATCCAATTTTCGTTATTTTATTATCATTATAGGTTAGCTTCAGAAAAACATCCGAAACTCAATCTTTTGCATGCAGTTTAAAAAAAGTATTTAAAAAATGCGTTAATTTAACCACCATCCGGTTGAAAATAAACACAAAATTGTAAAAACACTGTGGATTTATGTATTTAATACTGTGGATGAGCAGGAAGCTGTCCGAACAATGCTGTTCAAAATACGAGGATAGCGTGGCTGAAAATAGCCAATGAAAATTAAAAAAAAAAAAACTTTTACGCTAGACTGGGAGCTATAAAAAAATAACAGAAATTTCCAGCTGCTCGATATTTTATTATATTTATCATATTATTTTTATTAAACCGCAATTTAGTTTTAAGCTATTTATGGTATTGGTTCACAACTGTATTTTATGACTTTTTATATTTGGAATAATAGTTATTTGTTCAACAAGAGAGGGAAGTTCGTTTTTACTGCGAGTGCTGATTTTGAATCCTGAGGTAGCGAAGGATACTAAAATTGTATCACGAGCGTAGCGAGTGATTAAAAAATAGTATCCTGAGCTCACCGAAGGATTCAAAGCACGAGATGTAAATGAATTCGCTCTCGTGTGATACATACAACTTTTCCCACTTTCAGTGAGAAAATATTGAGGTGTGAAATTAGGAGAAAATGCCATTATTACTTTTTTATTGGAAAAGTTGCGTTCGGAAATTGCAACAACACTTAAAAAATAAATTAAGCAGACGTAAAATTATTCTAAAATTAGCATGTAATGTTATTAATTTTATCTTTTTAATACAAATCAAATTAATTACAACAATAATAATATATTTAAACATTAAAATTTAATACTTTACAAGACAGTAAAACGTAACAAAATAGTCTACAAAATAAAATTTTAGGTTGCATCAATTTTCAGAACGCACCCCCAAGAGACCAAATAAAAAAAAGAAAAAAACAAAGTTTTGAAGTTGTGTCAAAAAATGACATACCTTTGCCTCATTTAATAAAATTAAAAAGCTACTTGGTCTCTCTTAAGAATAAAATGGCCTTTTCCTCACTGAATTTAGGCGGGAAATGTGCTCTTTTTGAGGTGAAAGTGGGAAAAAGTTTTATTATTATTATTATGTTTTCCGGGAAGTACTGTAAACATAAGTAGAGTGGCTTCAGCGTATTTCAACATAGGCGATGAATGTTGGAATGTTCAAACATTGGTGTTCAAAATACGAAGACAGCGTCGGCAGTTACTAGTTGTATGTAGCCAATGAAACTTTAAGTACGTGTTTTTACCAAACTAAAATACATCTGTACTCGTATTTCCTAGGTATTTGTCAATTTATCACTTTAACTTTACTTTTGTGTATTTTATTACTTTGTAATAATAATAAACAATGATAAAAAGAAAAGTAAAAATTAAAAATAATATAATCTTTTACGTCAATCAAATAACCCGCCCCGTGTCATTCCCGGCGCAAAGGTGCCCATCACACTATTACTTTGTGAGATTTAACCCAGTTTGGTTAAGACGATGCAGGCTGAAACCCTTGATTGTCTTTATTAAAAAGGATTTTGTGCTTCGGAGGGTGCGATAAGCTGCCGAAATCGGACCTACGAACTCCGGATCGGAAGGCCATGGCTCAGACCACTAGACTACAGAAACTTAAAAAGTTGAACCCCATAGAACTGTCGTTACCGCCTAACGTCAACAGATGGCGCTCTCTAACGCGATATTAAACGGACGTAGAGCTAATGTAATTATTTCCTTTACGGAACGAACAAAGGATAGTTGGCATCCCGGTTGAAGATTAGAGCTAGGAATATGAGTGGGAATGGATGGGGCATTTTTTACTTCACTCAGACTCCGATCCAAAAAATGCGTCTTCATTGAGATTAGTTGAGAGCATTCGCTCGTAATAAGCAAATGGCGTCTTTGGATAATCAGCACGCGCATGCTGCTTGCAAAGGAAACCATCTAGAACGAATGCTCTCAATGAGGACGCGCCTTTTAACTGGTGTCAATTCGGGTTTGGGGCTAACTCAACTCTAAACAAAATTAAAATTGACCATGTCAGATATTCAAATTAGGAATATTGAATTGAATAGATAAAAAAAACTGATTTTAACGATGTCAACTTTACGTCTGACGCATAGAAAAGTCTGTTATTTTGTGCATAATGAACATGCGATAACTAGTTCAGGTTGCAGATGTTTTTTTGTGCTCGATCGATATCTCAAAAAACATATAATTTTACCCTCCAGATCGAGGACATTTATCTTAGGCACATTTTAATTATTTACTTTTCAGGTTACCTACTTCTTCTTTACATGGCAACTCTTAATAAACCACATCCTTCTTTTCACACCTCCGTACTCACTACTCCACCCTTCTCTCTCCAACCAACCTTAAAAGATAGAGACGACGCACTCATATTTGGCAGTGGTCCAGCAAAAGTAGCGTTTTTCGATTGCCATAATATACCGTTCCATTATTTGGGAATATGTCGTTATTAAAAGTCAAACGGTGCCAAGCGGTCTTCGTGTATATTGGCAATACGAGGAGGGTTGGATTCTGGTTCTATTGTATACTATGTATGTACAGATGTTTTAACTCACGACTACCTACCGCTTGGCCATACTGTGCGTACAAACTCGGGTCCTTGTGTGCGTCCAGCGTAACTACAGGTATACTTATGCTGATCACACTAGGCCAGAGAGAAGCAGCTGGAAGATTCTATTTTTTTTTTCATCGTTCCCAGTCCAGCATGGAAGAACCATTACCACCCAACTTCGCGTTTCAATCGCAGATCGAGGCTTATCGTCACCAACCCATGCTATCAATGCTGCCAATGCGTGTAGAGCCGCACTCAACACAAGCTCTTCCAGCAACTCCTGCTCCTGCTCTTGTTCCCTTCTTTGGGCGATACCAGCACGGTTCCGGTAGATTCTCTCCAATAAATCCATCCCAAGACAATGTCCTAAAGCGAGGTTCGAACTCCATGGGGCGCCCTTAGGCAAGTTGTAATTTTTTCATAGAGTGAAGGTAGACAGCGTGTAGCAACTCCCCGCTTTAGCCCGGTTGAGCAACTGTCTCTGGACAGAGGCAAATTGGTGCATACAAAAGAAGGAAGAAGCAATAGATTAGTCACAGTCACTACTCAGTATGTGTAAAGGTATTACAGTAGCGAATATTTCAAGCGTAATAGATTCCGAGAAACGAGGTCGCCAATGGCATTTAATGTTATGTGTCATAATTTGGTCATCTACTCCATTGTCTGCTATTAATGGTGGACAAAAGATTTGTAATTTGTATAATACAGACCGAATATAGCATAAGTGAATATAGAATAGCGGGTCGAGTGTCCGATTATCAAAATAATAACAGACTTTGAAGCAAAATCCTTGGGATCTGGCTTGGGAAGCACGGAAATGATCAAGTAGTGTGTACCACTTCCGGTCACCCATCCGTGTCCTGGCCACGGCGATGGTTGCTTGTCATTCGTTATCGATATTAATAAGCATTTCTCTTTCGTCAACTCTTAAAACTTCGATACAAGAAGAGCGCCGATAATCGGTATTCTTTTCTGACAAACATATACTCAAGATTGACCCCCCTCACCCCTCCAGCCTACTACCACAACCCCCCCCCCCCTCTCTCCACAAAATTGGCTTCTCGTCTCCGCCATTAGACATAGGAATGCAATTAAAACAGCGACGGGTGAATCTCCCCGGATTTTTCCAGTCCGACCTGTGATGTGGATAAACGCAAGTTGTGTTAAAATTTGAAAAAAAAAATTGCTGTCCTCTTAGAGTTGGGATATAGACTTACCCATGAAACTGAACAATTTTTCCGAAATAAGAGTCGACTACGGAAAAAGAATATTCATATACTATTGTCCGTGGTATTGTAAAGATTATGGTCGTACCACAAACTGATTGATAGATAAAATCTTTATTTGGTAGAGGTTGGTAGAGTATACTGATAGAGGTTGCTCACTTCAATTCTCAGCCAACGAAACTGAACAACTTTCACAAGGAAATTCTTTCAGGAGATTAAAACTTCCATACAAATGTCCATCGCAATCAGAAAATTTGTATGGGGAAGTCATATTTTTAGCATATTCTTAAAAAAAACCTGGTAAAAGTTGTTCGGTACCACTGACTGAGCCAAGTACTAGTCAGTTTGCGGGAATCTGTCCCTTAGGTACTCTCCATTATGTACTATTCCTTAGAATAGTCTGTATGACGCATCTTTCGTTTTTTATAATATCTCATCTCTCATCCGCTGGAAGCCGCCAAAAAGTTGGATTTGTTAGTGAAATTCAGAAACGATTGATTTTATTGTCAAAAAGTTTGCGTTCCATATAATTGGGGAAATTCGAGAATATCGATCTTTTGGGCATACCCTTGTCGAACCATGTCAAGGAAATGTTGGGGAATTGTTTCTAATCAAACACAGTATCACGCCTTTATTCCTTTCAGGGTAGGCAGTCAGCACTGCAGTATAATGAAATGATAGCCGCTTTTGCCACCAACGTTTGACAATTTTTGTGGGGAATAAAAAGCATTCCTTATATTGGCCTGCATTTTTAATGAGGCATTTAGGGTAAGCACGCACAGCGTTTTTACCCGCGCGGAAAAAACCGCTGTCGTGAGCCAGCTTCAAACGATAAGGAAAGCAACCTGCTTAGCATGCAACTACTATATTGGGCCAAGCGCCTGACTACGTGTCTGTGTGCTAATACGTGTGTCCTACAAGGTTTCTACTCAGGACTATCAGGGCCGCATTCAAGCACAAAGGATAGAAAGAAAGAAAAGAAAGAAAAATCATTTATTCGATACCAATTAAAAAAAATACAATTTGGAACATGACTTAAAACAAGTAAGCACACTCGATACCGAATAGGATCCTACTCAGCATATGCCACAGTCCAAGACTGTAGCGCTGGTTTTCAGCAGGATAGAGTTACACAAATGGGGATTATCTTGCAATAATTCTCAAAATGTCCCATAGATTGCGCTTTATCAAGAAGATGCCTATGCTCAACATTGGCAAAACATTGGGCTACTTACTAGAGGCTTATTAATAATAATAAATTTATATAATGGTAATAAGATAGATAGATGCCAAAGATGTTCGAATCTATTTCCAGAGGCGTCAAATAACCTAAGTACCTAAATACGTCATTGGCCCTACTTTGTCAAACTACGGGCCTAACAAGTTACAGTTTTTAACTTTAAATGGTAACACCAACCAAATTTACTCTAAGTTTACAGTTACAGATGTTTTATAAAGGCTACAAGTCTACAAATTGTTATTCCCAACCTTGACACTACTGGTGTGAAGATAAGAAGGTGTGATCACTTTTTTGTTGGTGCTGTTCTTCGAATTGTAAAATGTTCCTGTTATCGAGATTTTTAAATGGCAGCTTCATAAAATGTCTGTATCTCGTAACTACAGGAGAGTGTTACCTGTAACCTGTATAGTATAAGCCTGCTACCTGTAGATTGATAAAATGATAAAACGAGGCCCTTGAAACGATACTGCTAAGTGCATAAGAAAACGCTATTACATACCATGAGTCTGCTTATGACTCATACGAAATCGTAAGTAAGTAATTTATTCTAACGGAGACCGCAAGACATATTGATATGTATGGCCATTATGATGAATACTACGATAGGTAGGTGTTACACATAGGACATTGGCAGCGAAAATATAATATAAGCGATTGGTATTCTACTGGAGTCGTGGGGAAACTAGATGTTAATCTATTGGATTTTCTCTATCCTCGATTGTTTTAGGTCAAGGATGGAAAGGAAATGCTCCTGAAAATGAAACAGAAGCTTAGATATTTCTTTTTTATGAAATAGGGAACCATACAAGCAGGCGTATCACCTGATGGTATGTAATCACCACCGCCGCCCATGGACACTTACCTACAACACGCGGGGGCGGTCACAAAATATGCGCTGCCAGCCTTTGAAGAAGGAAAGTGCTCGTTTCTTGAAGACAGCCATGTTGTAATGTTATCCCTTTAGGGGAAAGACTTTTCTAGTGAACATAATTATTCATAGTCTCAATAATCCGCGTTAAATTTTTTTGGTGAATAAAAAATCTGACTGTATTATCAAAATATAAAATTACAAAAATATTTTATTAATTTTGTCACTTAAAGTGTTAATACTTTTTGTATAAAACCTTAAATAAACATACGAAAAATTTCGCACGGGAGGGATTCAAACCCACGATCTTTGGCGTACCGTGCCGATGCCTTAACCACTAGGCCACCGTGACTTCTAATCTGCAGTCAGCAGACGATAATTACGGTTAATGAGATTGTCCCGTCCCTCCGTCCCGGGGTCCCGGGATCCCGGGATCCCGATGTCCCACGGGACGTGTCCAGCGTCCCGAACTGCGCGACGCAGCGGGACAGTATATCACTGGGCTGCTACATGTGCAGTGGGTTTGTAGACACGGGCCGCAATCCAACTGCAACTGGAACTCGATCGCCGGCATTCCAGAGTCGCAGGTTCGAGTCCTGCCCGAGCGAATTTATTATTTTCTTTCTTTCATATTATATGAAATAAATAAAAAAACATTGTGAGTGCTGAAAAATCTCAAAAACTGTTCCGTATTCTTCTTATTCACCCTTTTTTTTTTCGAACAAGGTCCGACGCGATGAAACCTGTTATCAGAATTTTTAAACCGCCTAAGTAATGAGACAGCTCCGTATTAAGCTATTGCTTATTGTAAAGTTTCATAAATCTGCTGACCTGAAAGATTGTCTGAAAACTGCATTCTAAATTTCTTATTCGTCATAATAATAACAGTAATAAAATAATGTATATTGTTTTATTGCATCGTGTCTAGGCACGGACTATTTTAAATACCGTACTTAGATACCGTGTTCGTATTAACCGTGGTCGCGAGCTGACTGTCAGAATAAAATAATCTGTAAGTACAAAGCGCGAAAGTCTCAAACAAAACGTGATAAATTAAATAATGCAGTTGGTCTATACAGACCCTTAGTAATGACCGCGTTTTGATGACGTCGTGATTCTGCTGCAGATAGTGTGAGTCTTGGAATTTATTGCATTTATCTCGGAGGGTGGTTTTTCGCCAGATAAAAGAAGTAGTTATTTTTACCCGATAGCAGAGGTTTTATAGCTAAAGCCTTTGTTTGTGTTTTGCTATCGTTGTTTTATAAAAATTATAAACCTAGAAGTACTTTCGAATGTTATGAATTTTGTTTACTAGAGTTGTTTTATGTTACGAATGTCACTTTGCCATACTGTGTGTGTAAAGCTTCCTACATACACGCACATATTGGGTGCTTTTCCACTACACGGCACGTCAACGGCAACGGCGACGGCACGGTACCGTCGACGATATCGTAGGTGAGATAATGTATGAAAATCAATGAAATTATATGACACGCTTTTCTGACTGTAGTTACGAGCACAAGGGAGCGTGTCTGTACGCACAAGCGGCAGTCGTGAGTATAAAATAATATAAAATAAGGCGTCACGACGCGTCGCATCTTGGTATGAACTAATACTAAGTGTGAGTCACGTTCGCAAATGAACATAGCATACTAAACTTACATAATCTCACGATCCTAGGTATGAATCATTATTTATTAGGTACTGCCAAGAACTAGGTTATAAGTGAGATTTGTTTATCGACTCAACAACAGCTGATAATGACAATATTATACTCTATAGGATATGGTACATCATCACAGCTTACAGAGGGTACTTATGTAAGGGATGGCTTCCCGCAAACTGTGGGGGGTTGCTCAGTCCACAAAACTGAATAACTTTCAATAGGAAATTCAATTAGAAAATGAACATAATATTTTACTTTCCTTTACAAAATGATTGTACTTCAATCAGACAATTTGTATGGGAAAAACATTTTTTTTTTCATGTCAAAGTTGTTCTGTCTCTTACATTCATTACGTGCTTGAATAGCCTCGGGTAAACCCAGCTGAAACTCTACCCTAAAAGTGTTCCAGGCATTTTAACGTAGCGATAACGTAGACAGGTTGTCACGGGTGCAATGAGGGTCTGCCCTAAACAATAACATGTATGTTTACCCTACTTCATACAGGGTGTAAAAAAAAGTACTGCGTTCCTTTAAACCACATGTTCTACTGATGATACCAAACAATTTTCCCAAAGCACAAATTTTTTAGCTTGGAATAAAATTTTGCCTTGTCCGGATACAAAACTGCTGATCCCGGAAAGCATCTTTGTATGGAAAAGGCAAATTTTTTTTTTTAAGCTAAAATTTTTCTAAAAAAATAAAAATAAAATAAATATTGAAATGCTTTCACGTCATCTGGTAAACTGGCTATACATATTTATTTCAGATGGGAGTGCATTGCTTTAATTACAAGTTGTACAATGCTAACGATTTGTTGCGAGTACTTGAGAGTACAACTAAACTAAATTTTAACCAAGATAATTTTTGCCGTTCCTTGCTGGTCTCTCAAAATGACAGAGGTGGGTATATATTAGTCGTGTTTTTGCAACGATGAATTGCTAGCACCACAGAGTAATAATAATACTAAAAATAAATAAATAAAAAATAAAAGGTTTTTTATTTCCTCACAACATAGCACCATCGGCATCATCTAACTAAACTACCTTAAATACAACAATACGACTTTCACAGTAAGTATATTCCATCCAGAATCTGTGCAAAATCTGTACTTTAAATAAATCATAAGACGCCTGTACGAATTGTTTCAGCAAAATGCTCTTGCTAGTTATACTCCTACAATTTTATCAGGGTCTATTGCCCAAGAGAAATTCAGCTAATAGATCAATGTAAAATTTATCGTTACCCTCAGATTAAGGTAAGGATAGGATATTATAATTATATACGGTTTGTGAAATCTTCATTCATGTTTATTCCAAAATAATTTATTACATGCAAAGATTTATTACCTATTTTGACTAAACAAAGAACATAGAATTTATCAGCTGCTCATCTTTATACATGTTATAGCTTAATGAGGACCAGTGATTTATACTTTAATTTTTAATTACTGGTAATCTTGTTTGTTAACACCTTAAAATTATACTAACTGAATGAAACATTTTCTATTCTCTATTATTATTTAACCCTGAATTGAACCAATGTAAAGCAAAACCGTACCCAAGCACACCGCAAACTAATTACCTAATACCACATACATAAATAATTCCGGGAGTCGCGATGAGGGTTAATTCAAGCCAAGGAAATCACTTCAATTATGTAGATTCCTGTGGCGTTAACTGCCTCCGTGGTTTAGTGGTCTGATCCTTTGGCTCTCGACACGGAAGTTGTGGGTTCGATTCCTACTGTATTAATTGCTAAAGAAGAGTTTTATTTGGGGTTTACTCTAAGACTATGAAATTTAAAATTCTCTAAATAGCACTGAGTTTCCCTTCAGAGAGGTGAAATGACGGGCCCTCGTTGCGTGCTCGTCAACGTGATAAAAATACCCGGAAAAATCCGTTCATTTTTCTAAACCACCAAAATAAAAATAAAATACGTATGTAAGTAACTATAATTATTATAAACAACTTTTTTCATCACGATTTATTTTTAATAGGTATTAAAATTTACTTTCGATTGTTCAGTCTAATAAGTAGATTGGTTTCATGCAGCTTTATTCCTACGCTAGAAAGTTGTTCAGTTTTACCTACCCCTTATTTACTATGGTTTTACCAATAGATTCATACATAATCTGGAAAGTTGTTCAGTTTCATTAGAAGTTCATTCAAGTTGCTTAGTTTCATTTTGTAGATACACGAAAGTTGTTCAGTTTAGTCAGCGAATCTTCTTGCCACTCTTATTCGAGTCTTTCTCCCAAATGAGAGTAGTGAGGGGCCATTGTATAAAATAGCAGAGGGCCAGTACAGCCGCTACGATGATGAAGAAGATTGGAAAGAAAATCGAGCCGTAGAGCTGCGTCAGGATAGGATAGATGAAGGTTCCTCTCTCGTTGAAGGATTTGAATAAGCTGAAAAAGAGAATAAACACGGTGTGAAAAAAAACTCAGTTTCAATTATCAGTTTCAAGGGTATGTATATTTATACCCTAAAGTTTTGGTCTTATATTTTTTTACTCCTATGGGCTGTCGGCTGTCTGTCATCGATCATCTTATAGCGAAGGTATGTATGTAAAATGACACTATTAAATCAGTACTTACATCAACAAATAAATGACCATGTAGCCCGCTAAAAGTAACATATTCAGCTTGTGTTTTCGCTCCCTCCTCTCCAAAAACATCAGCTCCCATAGTACATAGAAAGCTACGTATGTGTGCATAACCTGAGAATGAGAAGAAATCAATATTATTTAAACATCTAAATATAAGTACCTACATTCTAAAAAAAAATACACGGGAGAGATTCGACTACACGACCTTCGGCCAACCGTGCTGCTGCTCTACACGACACCATAGGTCATAGGAAAGTTTTTACCGCGGGAAACACCCTATTTCACAGGAAAACATATTAAGGCACAATCTAGTTTTGTTATAATTATAAAATGAACATACCGAGTGTAAGGAACAGCTTTACAACGCAAACTGATAGGTGTTGTTCAGTCAACGAAACTGTACAACTTTTACTGGGAAATTCTGTCGGAAATGAAAAATTGGGCTTTCCCTTGTCTGGTCGAGCTGATCATTTTATGTAAAGTAATGCAAAGTAATTATTTTTTAATTTCTTGTGAAAGTTGTTCAGTTTCGTTGACTGAACAACCCCTATCCTATCGAAAAACCCCGATTATTAGAACTGTACCTGATTGTTCCACCAGCTAAGGATCTTATCGATGTATGGAGGGAAAACCAGACGCGTATTGTACAAGTACAGGGGCCAGAACATAGATGGCACTAACTGAAACAGAAATCACATTCAAAAATTACTGGTAGAAACGGATATTAAGTATGTAACAAAACCTAATTAATTTATCCGATTGCTTCTCTTGTTAAATTATGGAACGGTAATACTCACAAGACTGGTAGGCCATACTATAGCAGAGAACAATGTTTCTCTAAGACCCTGTATAGATTTGAGAATTGGGCTCTTAGTTCCGATACCT